>LBNU01011227.1:19578-55748 GCA_014162995.1 Artemisia annua
TGCATGTTTTCCAGAATTCCTCTCAAAAGTACCTAAAATGACAAAAGGAACGATTTAGGGCAATATTTGATCACATTTATATGAATTAGGGCTTAAATGACCCCCTAAAAGCGTAACACTTTTCGTCTCATCATGGACCACGCGCCAGCGTAGTGAAATACGATGCATATATCATCAATGGGTATACCTTTCGTACGAAATGTCATGAAGGCAAAGTTTACCAGAACAATGGGGTTAGTGTTGAGGCGTTAGATATGCACATATCTAAAGAAGTTGCAACCACAAGGCAAGCGTTTTATTATGGGGTTTTGCAAGAGATATGGGAGCTAGATTACCGTTACAAGCAAATTCCTCTTTTCAAATGTGATTGGGTTAATCGCAAAGGCGGTGTGAAACGCGATACTATTCTTGGGTATACATTGGTTGACCTGAATAATTTAGGCCACAAGGTTGATCCGTTCATATTAGCCTCACAAGCACGACAAGTGTTTTATGTGCAAGACCAGTTAGATAAAAATTTGTCTATTGTGTTTAAGACACCTCCCAAGAATTACAAAGATAAGTATGATGAAGTTGATGAAGAATTTAGTACCGTCATTCACCAGCACAATGATAACATATTGCCACGTGTGGATCGACGTGACTTGGGTAACGAATCACGAACTGACTACTATCGAACCGACTGTGGAGGTGTTGTTATACGAAAATCCAAGTGAACCATGTTATGTAATAAGAGCTTGGGAATTTTCCAATGTATTTAGGTGTTTGTGTTATGTTATGGCTGTATAGTTTTGTTTGGTTGTTGTTTCATGTAACATTGCCTTTATGGCTCACTTTCTTAATAAATTTACCTTAATTAAGCAAACAAAAGATGTTTGAGCTGTTATTTATGCGTATTTTGTGTGACTATTGTTCATCCAATTGCAACATGAAATTGATATTTGTGTGCCGTTTTGTAACATTTACTCACACAAATTAAAGCATGTTTCTTTTGGGTATTTAGTCACAGACCAAAAGTGTGAATAAGTGTGACCATATGCTGTTTAAAGTGAAGGAATGTGTATTTTGTGTGACTATTGATCATCCACTTGCCACATGAATTTGGTTTTTGTGTGGCCTTTGGTAACATTTAGTCACACAAAGCATGTTTTTGGGAGTGTATTTAGTCACATACAACTAACCATCAAGTGACCAAAAGTATTAATAAGTGTGACCATATGCTGTTTAAAGTGAAGGAATGTGTATTTTGTGTGACTATTGATCATCCACTTGCCACATGAATTTGGTTTTTGTGTAGCCTTTGGTAACATTTAGTCACACAAATCAAGTTTTGGCTACACTTAAATAATGTGTGACAAACTGTTTAGTGTGACTATATGTACTGGATTTTGGCTACACTTAAATAATGTGTGACAAACTGTTTTGTGTGACCGTATATGGCATTTGGTCATACTATTAGAAGCAAATATGACTATAAGTTTAGTGTGACCATATATGGCATCATGGTTACTTGTATTTGTCACACGTTCCAAATGCATATGTGACTAAATGATCTGGAACAAAATCACCAGTTACGTTTAGTCACATAAGGGTCAATTGTGTGGCAATAGAGGTCTTATGGTCACACATTCGAAATGCTCATGTGTGACTAATTCGTAAATGTTGTCAATTTACCTACCTTCAGCCACACAAATATTTGAATGTGTGGCTGTTCCAAATCGTCCATGTGTGACCATAGGTCGTTTTTGGCCTAGTGAAGCCATAGAGGCCGGCCATGTATTGAGCCCAAATGGGCTTGCCATTTGTTTTTCTAGTCCAATGGAATGAGTACATTACTTAGCCATTAGAAGCCCAATAGCGATCCCGAGTTACGTAAGGTTATTTATATATCGTACATACAATAAACACGACATATAAAGGATACCTAAGTGTATATGTGTGTGACCCCATAGTCTCACATATGTCTAGCCATATAATTAATTTTTATGACACGAGCATACTCCAACAGACCCGACCCCAGTTGACCTGGCATGAATTGTCCCGAAACCGACTAACTCGAGTTCAAATAGGGCCGGGTTCGGGTATGTTATTTATAGCCTTGACTCGACTTTGACCTAACCTGAATTAACCCGAACCCGACCAACCTGACCCGATTAACACCCCAATACAAACAATGCCTTATATAATTTTACAATAGTAGCATCTTGATTTTATAATGCATATACATGCATTTATTAAACTTAAAATACTTAAAATTTGAGTAATGTTAGTGGACTATTATACCGTTGATTAAAAATGTAACTACTTCTATAAGTAAATTAATATGTTTTTAAAAATATTTTTAATCCTTCAACTTTTATCATTTTTTGTGTCTAACTCGTGATTTTTTTTTCTCACAATAATCACAAATTAAACCGTAAGTATTGCATCAAGGGTCAAACTATTTATAATGATTTCGCAAGTATAATCTTTTACCAGTATATACCGTCGCTTTATGCGGGTATTCGTCTAGTGTACACTAATGTGTGCAAATAAAAAACCAGAGATCCTGTAAATCATCTCCTATATGAAAACTTTCCTCTCCAATCACAAAATAAACACCAACTTGAATAGAAAAGAGGTATATTTCTATAAAGAGGAATGTCAGGTTAACATAACTTTACAAAAAGAAAATTTGTGTCGTTTAATTAGAGCATCACTAATGAGGGTTTATAAGAGTGGTGTTCCGTGAGTTGGTAATGCAGGGCACGTTCGGGCTCTCACTCCTCTGGCTTAGCCGCTGTTTCTTTGGTCAACATGTGAAGTCATGTGTTTCAATGGTTCGAGAAGGTTGAAGGGTAAAATGACATATAATCTATAATTGTCGTAATCTATCATTTTCATTTTTCTAGTAATAGTTTGCCTATTTTTGTTAAAGATTAGTTTAGATTTAAAAGAGTTATTTCTTTTCCTTATTTAAAATATAGTCGGGATATTTAGCTTTCTCTTCTAGATTTATCTGGACTATATGTCATTGTAATAGCTTTAAGTTTCTGAGGAAGTGATGAAATATTGAATAAGAAAAGAGTGTTTTCTCTTAAAGTCCCGTTTGGGCACCCTTTGAGGGTTTATCAAAATTCCTTTGTTCGTTTTTCTTGTATGGTTTCTTGCATTCACAATGGTATCAGCCATCATTTGGTATTAGAGCACAGGTTCGGGGAAAAGATATCACACAACTTAGAGAAACCAAATCAAGAGAAACAAATAAATTTGTTTCACTTCGTCATATCATGCGTAGTCGTAGGATAATTGGCAGTACGCATTCCTTTCCGTTGGATTTAAGTCATTTTTGAAATCAGGATCCTACGTAAGATTGTTTTCCGTAAGATCGGATCAAAATCTTAAGATCCTACTATAATGTCATTTTCTTAATGGGCGATGTAAAATTATGCAAATCCACATATTATTATATAATAGACGTATGCCCGCGCAAAACAACGTTGTATGCGAAATCGTGATTCTGGTTCGAACTTTGATGCAAAGCGTGTGTTTTTGAAAAGTTAACAAATTTAGAATTGATCAAGTTTATTGAGTTTTAAAGGATACTTATGGGTAATTTGGGCAAACTAAATTAATTTAAGTTTTCAAGATTCAAGATTTTAAAAATGGCATTCACTTTTTATAAGTAGTATAGATATCACTCTTTTTAACTTGTGGTTCGGGAAAACTAATATCGGATTGAACGTAGTCTTAAGATGCTATGGTAAAGATCGAGTTACTATACGTATGAACGTGATCGTTTTTGCTTTGTAAATTATAAAATCGTAAGATGATCATGATGAGATCTAGTTAGAGGAAAAAATAGAAAATGTTTTACAATGAAAACAACCTTACCAGTCAGATGCCAATCTTTGAATTTGGAATCACGACTTAGATCTGCTATTAGATGCCAATCTTGGAATTTTCTTCAAAACACCAATTAATAAAATAATGTGTGAAACAACAAGCATTTTAGGCAGTCATTATAAAATAATGTGAGAAACAACAGCAGCCATTATAAAACGGTTATTGACGAGTCTTTAAATTTGGAATCACGACTTAGGTCTACTCTCAGATGCCAATCTTGGAATTTTCTACAAACCACCATTTAATAAAAAATGTCAGAAGCAACAAGCATTTGAGGCAGTCATTATAAAGGAGAGTGCGAGGTGGTAACTTAATTGGGCCATCCCACTAGATCTAAAGACATTACACAAACATGAAGGTTGACGAAGTTTTTCACATGAATGGTGGAAATGGAGAGTATAGCTATGCCCAAAACTCGTCTCTTCAGGTAATACAATATTTAAGTCTAGAGCTTGAAGATTTGAAAATTTGTACTAAAAGCTACTCGTATAAAACAAGGGCAAATATACATCTCGTCATCTTAATTACATATGAAGAGTTTAAACTAAAAACCCCTTGACTGAAAATCAGTAAAATGAAGAAATTACTAAATTTGATTTACATCTTATCCAAGCCAATATCAAGAAGGCTTGTTTTATCGAATTTTATAATCATACAAGGTAAATGTCGAAATTATAATATACAAATCAGGAATATATTTAATTACACTATAGTTATTTGTATTTATGTCATATTATATTTCATTTTAGTATTTTAAAATATGTTTCTACGATACTACTTATGTTGTTGTCTTTATTTTCCTATCTTATGTTTATTTATATAAATAGTAGTTTGCATCATTATATATATTCAATCTTATTTTGGCATTAAATTTTAATTGGATAGCTAATGTCGCGATAGAAATGCTAGAATCACAAAAATTTTACAAAAAAATAACCACACAATGACGGTCATTTATGGATGAAATTAGAGAGAGAATTTAAAAGTAAGAGAGATAATGCCACTAGTTAGATGACAAGTCATTATGTGAATATTTTTTTATAAAATTTTTGTGGTTCTAGTACTTCTCTTGTCACGAAAGTCATGCTTCTTAAAAACATTAATCACCAAAAAAAGTAACTAGATTTTCTCACGATACCACAATAAACCCCATGGGTGTAGTATATTATTAACCAAACTATATATAAAGTACATAGCATGAACCCTAATGGACCCGAATCCACACATGAGCTTAGGCCTTATAATATATCGCCTAATAATAATATCTTATAATTAAAAACTCATTATATCACAAAAGTATTCACTTGAGTTGAATATTAAAATCATTAGGACCGGTAATCATAATTTAAAATTTAGGAGATTTTTGCTTTTCCTTATCTTCATATATCTTCGATCTATCTTTTTTCTCATTGAGCTCAGGCCTTATAATATATCACCTAATAATAATATCTTATAATTAAAAACTCATTATATCACAAAAGTATTCACTTGAGTTGAATATTAAAATCATTAGGACCGGCAATCATAATTTATAATTTAGGAGATTTTTGCTTTTCCTTATCTTCATTTATTTTGTTACACTCAATTTATTCAACTTAGGTTGAATATTAAATCATTAGACTGGCAATCATATAATTTAAAATTTGGGAGATTTTTGCTTTTCCTTATCTTCATATATCTTTGATCTATCTTTTTTCTCATTGAGCTTTTCGTCATCATCGCCACCAAATGACCACCTAAATACTAATATCACGGCTTGTGTGGGTGATCCTAATATATTCATGTTTACCTAGGTTTTCTTATTATATACAACTTTGCAACATATATTAGTCAATGCTTATTACAAGTCTCGAACAAGCTTAATGCTAAAATATTTCCAGATATACTATTTTCGCATATATTTATTCAATCTAATAATGTTAATAAATAACATCAATAATAATAATGAGAATATATTTTCAAAAAACTTTTATACAATAACAGAAAACTTATTATTTAGAAATGCTCCTTTGGAAGAAAATCAAATTGAACCAATGGGAGAGCTTCATTTCGCAACGTCCCAAAATTGAACCTCTCACCGGCTAAAAAATAAGTCAATACTGGAATTGGTTTGATCAAACTTAATGCAATTCGATAAGGGCTAGCGGCGCAGCTTGTTGCTCATTTGCCTTGCACCTCTATGTAAATCGAAAGAATTAATAAGGAGAAAACAAATTAAAAAAAAAAAAAAAAAAACAGAATGAAAAATTTGATTATGTAATTAAACAAATGAAAAAGAAAAAATATGCGTTGCCTTGTGACCTTGAACAAGAAGGGCTCAATGGAATTCTTATTAATTAGAGTTTCCAGACTTCCACTTATGTCCGAGCTGAGGTTCCATTTTTTTCCGAGCCATTGAGCTGAGTATATATTTGTAGTCCTCAAATATCATCGAGGCACCTCGATAAGATCGTTGAGATATCTAGTCGAGTTTAAAATACGCTGAAGGTGCATAAATTGAGCTTGAGCTAGCCCTACTGAGTATATACATAACAGTTCTTTACTGTTTTTGTAGATCGACATGTAAATCCAAAGGTGAGTCTTGTGTGCCTCTATGTAATTATAATTCCAAAATACATGGATAAACTCGATTAGTCGAGCCACAATAAACAAGACTCATCATCAAAGGTTTTTTCTTTTATTGTATATAAAAAGCTAATTCCCATATTCTTATATAAATTTAAGTTCTACCTAATCGATCAGCGAATTTTGCTAAACATAACTTACGTATTTATTCACGTAACAAGCTGGGAGACATTTAATCTTTGGGATTTGGTAAAAGTATAGTTTTAAAAGAGAACGTTGATAGCACATTCACAACCTGTTTTAACAACTTCACATTACCTTATTATTCTTTAGGTTTCATTGAGAAACTATCAAAATAATAATCACTGATGCAATAATTTAAAAGATCAAATTTCGTGAACCCTCCCTATAAAATCTGAAATAAATTAAGGATAACTCGTATGAATCAGTTTATAGTAGAAGTCTTCAGAGCACCAAAAAAGAAAAAAGTGAGAGAAAAATCGAAACAAAAATTTGACAACAATTATACCTATTAGGGGAGATCGTAAATCTTTTATGTTATACTGTTATTAGATTTAGCATAACGGCTAAAATAAAATAGTATATGTTATACTGATTACCTTCTATGCTATTTTTTATGGCTAGAAAAAGACTTCTGATATGACCAAGCACATAACCGTAAAGTGTCTTGAGAAGACCTATGCCTCCATGACACCAACGAGTTTAGGCATAGCCGATCTTGGTTGCGCTTCTGGCCAAAACACATTATCAAGCATACGAGAAATGGTTGAAGCCATTGACGAAACCTCTAGTAAATTATCCAATACTGCACCACCTGAGTACCGAGTGTACCTCAACGACCTTTATACTAATGACTTCAATTCGCTCTTCAAGAACTTGCCAGATTTCTATGATGAATTGAAGAATAAAAGGCATATGCGAAGGCACGGATTTGATTCCAGCATATATATAGCTGCTTATCCTGGCACTTTTTACGGTAGATTGTTTCCGGATAAGTGTTTGCACTTTGTTTACTCCTTCTCTAGTTTGCATTGGCTCTCCAGGGTAGGTTTCCTTCGTTTATACCATTTTCTACTATTGTAAAAATTAATGGAACTAACAGGTACAAATTATAAGCGATACTATGCACAATCTAATATTGTAGGTCCCTTCCGAACTCTATGACAAGCAAGGCAATTCAATTAATAAAGGTAGTGTTTCGATTACCAAGACCAGCCCTGCAGAAGCATCTATAGCATATTCCAACCAATTCCAAAAAGATTTTTCATTGTTTCTTCATTCAAGATCGAAAGAACTACTATCCGAGGGTCGGATGGTGCTAATGTTGTTGGGGAGAAGAAATCAAAGCCATGTGGATAGGGGCAACTCCCTCTTGTGGGAACTTCTTTCACAATCATTTGCGTTGTTAGTTGCACAGGTACTTAATTTAAAGTTGTTTTTTTTTTTTTTTTTTACGAGTTTAGGCTAAAATTTAGCTATGTACTTACATTTATGTTTAAACTTTTTTTTACCCAAAAAAGAAGTTGCAATTTTAAATTATAAGCTCTAC
The DNA here is from genome assembly GCA_014162995.1 of Artemisia annua. Lineage (NCBI taxonomy): Eukaryota > Viridiplantae > Streptophyta > Magnoliopsida > Asterales > Asteraceae > Artemisia > Artemisia annua. The sequence continues at coordinate 27,599 of LBNU01011227.1, forward strand.
TATAAATTATGTGTTCGAATGTAGGTAAATTACAACTTTTTTCAGGTAAACAATTCTTAACTATACATACTTGGACAAAAATTGATAGTTCTTAACTATAAATTCAAAACTTTTTAGCTAAGGCTCTCGTGTGTGTGATATGAAAATAAATATATGACTATTTTAAGGCCTAAACGGTAGTTTATTTACATTTTAAATATACATGCTTTCTTTCTTAAAAGCAAAGACTTAACTGTTAGCGGGTTAGTAATTTGGCCCATTGGTTATGTTTGTGTAGAGTTTAGCCCATTTATTTAACATAATCCTGCTAAATTTTGTGTCAATACAAAGTATATAAACGTAATTATGCAAACTAAATAGGCTAAGCCTTACATAAACATAACCTTTGGGCTAACTTAATATAACCCACTAACATTAACAACACACTCATAAATACCTAATAACACACCTATTGTCCAAAACAAGACATGAAACCACAACTATTTGGTTATTGGGAAACCCAGATACCTATAGGCTCAATGCCCTTCGCTACAGTTCCAAAATATTTACTTTGGTTTATAAATTTTGAAAAATCTGAAAATTTTATAAACCCTGGATAATACACAAAGCATACTTATTAATTTATAAAACTTAGTTTTTGTATATTGAAGTATATAATTATCAGTGGTACACAAAATTCACAAGTCTTTTTTATCATGGTTGACATAGGGAGAAATTGAGCAGGAAAAGTTCGACGAGTACGATACTCACTTTTATGCACCCTCCAAGAATGAACTAGAGGAGGAAATAAAAAAAGAGGGGTCATTTGTGATTGACCATTTTGAAATTTTTGAAACTGAACTCAAACACAAGGCTTGTGTTAGCTATGGAACCATAGTGGCAAAGACCACGAGAGCAATACAAGAATCGATGATTTCCAATCACTTTGGAGAAAGAATTTTGGATAATCTGTTTGAGAATTATGGAAGAATGATTGATGAAGAGCTGGTTAAAGAAGATATCAAGCCCGTAAGTTTCATTATCGTTCTTAAAAAGATATAGCTAAAGATATAGCCATATGGGCATTTTCCATAGTGGTTATGTTCATGATCTTGTATTTGATTTGTGCGACTTGATTCTGCATGTCTTTCGTCCTTGTTTTTTCATTTTGTACATTTTTTTAATAAATCATATGGAGTAACATGTTATGAGGAACTAATTAAATTTTCACACAGCAATCTTTTCAGGTATGTGTTAGCATATGATCTTTTATGTTTTGAACCTGATTTTTCTTTTGGTACTTTATATATATTATTTATTTATAAATTGTTAAATATGGCCTTAAAGTTTACGTTTAATATAGTCAGATACATGTTAATTGCTTGTACTTTCAATAATAACTGCTCATCTCTTCATTTAACTTCTCTCAATCGACCTCTATGTACCACAAATAGTTGATATTTTTGTTTCTTAAACGTAGCCCATAGGGCTATGTTTGGCAAAACCCAATTTATTTTTAGAGTAAAATACACCTTTCATCCCTAAACTTGTCCAAAAACATCATGCTAGGTCAACTAAGTCCCTTTGACTGTGATATCTCAGTCAACTCCATTATTGTCCGTATGCTATTGTTTTTAGGCGGAGGGCATAACGGACATTTCATGCTTTTTATTAATTGTCACATAAATTAATCTGCATTATTTCCACATGTTTCATCCCTCTTGCCTCCCCATATACTTCTTGGTCACTTAGACCGCATCTTTTTGCATCCCCATTCTTTACAAGAGTTATCAGAAAACCTAATTGCATGTCACAAAACTAGTTACATATTATTGAGAATTCGACAATATGGATTTTACATTACGGAAAGTAAGAAGATATTCAGGTTTTCCAGTTGATGATACCGTTCTGTACAACTCTGGTAAGAAGAAATACGATGCGCTTTTTGCTATAATCATTGAAATATCTAATATGTTTATCTTTTTTTGCAGTTAAGGTTTGATAATGTTCAGTGCTTTTTATTTTTTTTTTATTTATTTTTTATTTTTTTTTCAAGTGGTAGATCTAATATTTTTAGCATGAGGGTTCATCAAAATGGTGTTTTTAAATACTAGCCTGGTAGAATATACGATGGAGGGAAGGACACCATAGTTGATTTGGTTGATATTGATGTGTCAGTTGAAAAGTTGGATGTTCTTACGTATGAAATGGGATACGAGCTAGGCAAAACAAATTATTATTACTTTTTAAGTCTGGTTGTAATTTAAATGATAGTTTGTATACCTTAAGTGAGACTGTTGATGAGGAGTAATTTTATATGTTTTTAAGGGGTCATTTAGCCTCTAAATCCATAGATATTCGATCATTTATTACCCTAAATTGTTTTTATTTGAGTTTTAGGTACTTGATGAACTCAAATAAGTACATTTTATCATCATCATTTATCCTATTTATTTGACTTGTTTCATTATATTATTTATGAGAATCGGTGCTTTAATGTTTACTTTAGTGATTCTTAGGTAAAAACAGGTAAAAGGTGAAACTTGGCGATTTTTGACTAATTATGGAGCAAAACGAGCAAGATGTCAAAAGTCTACTGAAATCCAGAAGAAAAGCCGTATCTCACTCAACAGATACGCCGCAATATCATACTTAGATGAATTCGAAGACCATTGCCTGACTTTGAAGAATGCGCCGCATGTAATTCTTTCATGCGCTGCATATGAAACTTTGGTAAAAGAAGAAGATCAAGCTCGTTCTACTCTAGATACGCCGCATTATACATTTGACATACGACGTATCACTATCAAGACTTCACCAGAAACAATCCAAGACAACTGAAGGACATGCGCCGCATACAAGAATTAAGTTACGCCGCATCTGAAGACGGTGTACGAATATTCCAGAATATAATAATCTTGGACCCCACGCGAAGTTAAGTCGATGCTCCGCATCTACTTACTCAATGCGCCGCATTGAACCTCAGACAGAAACTATAAATACCCCAAGACCTAGACGAATTTAGGGTGCCACAAAACCCTAAGGAGCCGAATTCAGACGAATAAGCAGCACAAGACACACCCTAAACGAAGATACTAGAGCAGTAAGAAGGTCCTGCATGTATTCAATTCATTAAGTAGTTTTGTTTTATTGTAATAGTAAACTCTAATTCATCAGGATTAATGGCCAGTAGTATGTGAGTGCGCAAATCATATGCCCGCCTTAAAATTGCTTTGCCATCAATTAAAGTTTATATGTTTGATGTCTTTGGTGAATTTATATTAGTGGTTTGAGAACCTCTGTGTCTAGCTGAGCACTGTATGGGCTACCATACCCCTTCCTCGCCTATTTAATCTGACGTCTTTGGATAAGTAAGATAGTCATAAGTAATCATTAAGGGTGTACTCGCCGATATAATGAAACCAACGAGAAAGGTTTAATTAATATACACTTCATATAAAACTAGCAATAAAACAAGTGACAAGCTACTTAATTATCAGGACAGGTCATCTTATAGTCTCTATAAACTATCTGTGTACGTGTATGCTATTTGCTGATTCGTGCTCATTAGTTTAATTTACGGTTTAATACATAACCCAACTGTGCTAGTCTCTCAAGCTTAACCCCCTTGCGTTAGATTAGGCTGTAAAACTAACTTAGGATATTAAAATACTGATTAGGATAACTAGATAATACGTTCCACTCTTAGTGATCGACACTCTACTTACCATTATATACAAACTGACCGGGTACACTGCTCGTTAAGTGCGTGTGTTATTGATAAGTCGGCTAAATATAAATTTAAAACTTGAGTAGGCATTAATACTGCTAAACCGCAACGACACACGACGCGCATCAAGTTTTTGGCGCCGTTGCCGGGGAGTGAATTGTTATTATCTGTTAAATTGATTAGTATTTTAATTAGGTTTTTCTTTTTATTAGGTTTTTAGACACTAACCACTAACTTGTTGTATATATGATAGATTGCATTCATTGTTTAATTTGCATATTTACTGTTTTTTGCGTGTTTTTATTTTCTGTTATTTTTGTTATTATTTTATTTTTGCTTTTATTTTTCTTTTTCTTTTTCTGCGTACTGCTGTCGTTGTATTGTGCTGATACAAATGATACGGCGCATCTGTTTCTCAGATGCGGCGTATTGCGTTTTAATTTTATAAAATACAACGCTTTTAATAACTCGAGTACGACGCATCTTTCCCCAAGATACGGCGTATTCTGTTTTTAATAAGATTTTTTTCGAAACCCTAACGCCATGCAACACATCTGTTTTAATAGATACGGCGTATTTGATATTTAAATTAAAAACAGTTTTCGAATTATTAAACAGAAGCGACGCATCGATTTTTATCGATATGGCGCATTTACTAAATCAAAACTCTTGTATTTTGAAACGTAAGGAAAATACGGCGCATTCGCTTCTGCTAATGCGGCGCATTTAATTTTTATAAATATAATTGATTTTTGATATCTACTTTGATCATTCCGCTACTCTCGCGCAAAAGTTGGTTTATTTTCAGGATAATAGATGGACCAAGCATCACTATGGAAGATTACATTCTGAACCCAACTGAAGATGTTAGCTGGAATTGTCAATACTACGATAACTGGAAGCTTGCAGTAAACGGTAAGGGTAAGAGAAAACTCAATGCAGGTAACATTGAGTATCTCAAATTCTTTAAAAATTAGAAGTCCAACTATCCCTTATAATAATTCACTTAGCCTTAAGGAGAGCTCTCTATAAAACCTCTCCCAAATATTCGATGATAAAAGTGAATTATCCTTACCTTAATCTGGTTATTACATGTTCATGTCTGAAAAGAAAATTTTTAAGTAACGGTTTACTAAAAAAAATGAAATGAAATTTGCATGCTAAACGTTGATACAAACCTCTTTTCTTATAAATTACCTAAATGTAAAAACACCGAATTCCACAATGAAAGTTGTGATTTCCGTGAAAATTCTTCAGGCATTGATCTGTGTAATACATCATGTCCAAATTATAATCTCAACTTTGTAAGCTTAAATCAATATTTGTTTCTAACCATGGAATAAATTATTATTAACAAAAACAACGAGATTAGAATACAACATAGAACGGTTATGCCAATTGCTCCTATCTTGAATTTATACATATCATATGGTATACCGTTTAACCCGAATTTGACGTATAAGGAAAAGTGTTGCGGAGGCCAAGGTACGTTCTCTATTTAAATTTTGTTCACTGGCACAACAATACGACGCATCTAAGTAATCTAAGCGCCGTACCTATGACCAATTATAATACATTGACCAGTCAACGAATTTTAGATAAATACGGCGCATCACAATTATGTGATGCGGCGCATCGTTTTTACCATATAAATAAGAAAGAGATACCACCACCACCAGCTGTTGCACGTACTGCTAATCAGAGGATTGAGAGAGTGGAGCAGGAGGTTAGATTTCTGAGGGGTAAGCTTGCTGGAGTGAGGAGAGACATGGGGTGGTTAGTTGAGAGCCTCAGTCAGGTCATGGTTAATCACGGGATTAACCATCACCTTCCAGATGGGACGTACGTCAGAGGGATGGCCACTTACTCGCGTAGGGTTAGGCGCAGGACAGATGGAGCCAGTACCTCAGGGACCCATGATGATGACAACACTCCCGACCAGCCTACATCTTGATCACCCATATCATTTTCATCCTGTTTTGTTACGGATATGTTTCAGATACTTATTCTTTTGGGATGTATTAATTATACACTACTATTTTTATTATGCTTTATATATTTTGATATTACAGGTTTAAAATTCTTATTACAGCATATTATTAATTGAGATAGCCCAAGAGAGTTCATGAATTGTATGAAATTTTGAAACAGACTCCTAACAATCTGTCTGGTAACATATGCGCCGCATCTAATAAAATAGATGCAACACATCCTATCCTGTATAATATTTTTTTTCGTATTAATTCCTGGCTCGACACGATGCATCTTCTTCCATAAGATACGGCGTATCGACTGACCTGATGATTTTTAATTTTCTTTTTAGGTTTTATTTTTACTAACTGCTAATGTATTATGCAAGTTTGAACCTTCTTAACTGAGGTGTGTTAAAGTCTAGGTGGTATTATAGATTCCTGCACTTTTTGTGGAAACATCATTATGACGCTTAAACGTTATCATCCACAATAAAGTTGATTTTTGCTCGTAAACGCATAATGTAGGATCATTCCGAGCAAATATCAGGGAGTTTTTCTGTTCTAATTCTTTTATTTTCCAGTATTTAACCTTTAACACAAACAATGAGGACGTTGTTTAACTTAAGTGGGGGGGGGGGTGGAAAATTAATGAATACTTACTTGTCCTAACTTTTTTCAAATGCTTAAAATGCACTTAATCTATCAAAATTTAAAATTTTTAGCATGTTTTTGTTTAAGTCTAAATTACATAGCTGCACACGTAGCCTTATTTTTTTTGCCTAAAATCAAAAACTTTAGTGTGCTGGTGACTTGTAAACTTTAGAACTTGGCTTGTATACTATTCGAGACCACCATAATAAGTATTATCGATATAATTGGAGTGACTTGTCTAACTTGGTAAAATTTCTAGGATTACACCCAAAAAGCCTTTATATGTTATGTGATATTAACTAACTACACTGGTTAGTTAACCCCCGTATAAACCCTTTTGTTTACTCTCACTTTTAGAGTAAGATACCCCTAGAAAAACCTTCAGAACCATTCCTTTCGTTTCTTACACCTTTGTTAAAATGTTTCGTTACACCCTTACACCTTAGCTTACCCTGTAGATTGAAATCCGTGGTTAATTACTTTAGGCAAAGTGTGTTTTCTTACATTACCTGTGTTCGTGTGCGTAATTCATTATCTTTGGTTAGGTCGGGAAATTGCACAATGCAATTGGATTGAAAGTACATATTGTATATTTTTAGTTTATTTTTCGTGTGTTTACTACTTTCACTATTACAGTTATTTCTGAAAGTTATGAAAAGTATGGAAAAATTATCCGGAAAAATCGTGATAGAAAAAGTTTTGAAATTTTACACAGTAAAAAAAAATCGAAAAAAAAAGTTGAAAAGATAAGAAAGAGAAGAAGTTGGAAGTTTGTTTTAACCAACTTATGTAAAGTTTTGTATTAAGTGGGAGATATCACCACTATTTGTTGTATATTATATTTATGGATTGAATGAGAGTTGGCCGTTATGGGAACGCCAACTAAGGTTATTCTTTGTTTAAGATTTTATTGAGTATAATTCGTGTCTACCTAAAGCGTGAGTTACATGAGTCAAAAGCGTGAGTTATTCAATGATATGAGTCTTATTCATGGGATGGTTGGGAAAGTAATTAACCACACTTAGGATTTTGTTCTATTTTTTTGTTTATTTTTTTATTTTACACCAATTTATATCCTAAATGTTATCCCTACCCAACCGTATTGTTATATTCGTTGTCAGCTTTCGAGCATCCGGATATGATGATGGCTAAGTGAGAATGTTAAATGTATAAATAAGGTAGTGACCATCCGAGTATTAGATTAATCAACTATCGCGCCAGCGATCTAGTGTGTGACTTGGTGACCATCCGTTATGCAAATAACGCGCCAGCGATCCAAGAAGTGCACTAGTGACCATCCGTTAGTTGAAGCGTCGAGGACTCGCGCCAGCGATCTATTAAGTTTATGCAGGAGATGTTTGAACGAAGCTAGGTTCAACCCTTAAGCCTCAAAACCCTCTTTACCGCTTTAGACTTGTTACTCCTTGGCTTTAGTGGGGGAGATGCGTATACTTGTCAAGCTTATGATAGAATATTCGTCACAACTGAGCAACTAAATGATTTAGAATTGTTTTGCATTGAAAAATTATTTTGTTTCTAACTCGTTAAGTGTTTGGTTGTGTGATTGTGATAAGACGAATACATGCATTAAACTATAAAAATAAATCCTAATACCTTTTAGGATACATTTTCATAAGTAAAATCTAAGGTTTACATGGGGACAAGTAAAGTTCAAGTGGGGGGATATTTGATGAACTCAAATAAGTACATTTTATCATCATCATTTATCCTATTTATTTGACTTGTTTCATTATATTATTTATGAGAATCGGTGCTTTAATGTTTACTTTAGTGATTCTCAGGTAAAAACAGGAAAAAGGTGAAACTTGGCGATTTTGGACTAATTATGAAGCAAAACGAGCAAGATGTCAAAAGTCTACTGAAATCCAGAAGATGCGCTGTATCTCACTCAACAGATACGCCGCAATATCATACTTAGATGAATTCGAAGACCATTGCCTAACTTTGAATAATGCGCCGCATGTAATTCTTTCATGCGCCGCATATGAAACTTTGGTCAAAGAAGATCAAGCTCGTTCTACTCCAGATACGCCGCATTATACATTTGACATACGGCGTATCACTATCAAGACTTCACCAGAAACAGTCCAAGACAACTGAAGGACATGCGCCGCATACACGAATTAAGTTACGCCGCATCTGAAGACGGTGTATGAATATTCCAGAATATAATAATCTTGGACCCCACGCGAAGTTAAGTCGATGCTCCGCATCTACTTACTCAATGCGCCGCATCGAACCCTCAGACAGAAACTATAAATACCCCAAGACCTAGACGAATTTAGGGTGCCACAAAACCCTAACGAACCGAATTTAGACGAACAAGCAGCACAAGACACACCCTAAACGAAGATACTAGAGCAGTAAGAAGGTCCTGCATGTATTCAATTCATTAAGTAGTTTTGTTTTATTGTAATAGTAAGCATTAATTCATCAGGATTGATGGCCGGTAGTATGTGAGTGCGCAAAATCATATGCCTGCTTTAAATTGCTTTCTCATCAATTAAAGTTTATATGTTTGATGTCTTTGGTGAATTTATATTAGTGCTTTGATAACCTCTGTCTTTAGCTGAGCACTGCATGGGCTGCCATACCCCTTCCTCGCCTATTTAATCTGTCGTCTTTGGATAAGTAGGATAGTCATAAGTAATCATTAAGGGTTTACTTGCCCATATAATGAAACCAACGAGAAATGTTTAATTAATATACACTTCATATAAAACTAGCAATAAAACAAGTGCAAGCTACTTAATTATCATGACAGATCTTCTTATAGTTTCTATTATCTATCTGTGTATGTGTATGCTATTTGCTGATTCGTGCTCATTAGTTTAATTTACTGTTTAATACATAACCCAACTGTGCCAGTCTCTCAGGCTGAACCCCCCTTGCGTTAGATTAGGCTGTAAAACTAACTTAGGATATTAAAATACTGATTAGGATAACTAGATAATACTTTCCACTCTTAGTGATCGACACTCTACTTACCATTTTATACAAACTGACCGGGTACACTGCTCGTTAAGTGCATGTGTTATTGATAAGTCAGCTAAATATAGATTTAAAACTTGAGTAGGCATTAATACTGCTAAACCGCGACGACACACGATGCGCATCAGTACTTGATAAGCAAATGTTGGAAAATGGAGTGTTTCAGACTCGATTAGATGAAAAAACAAAGAAAGCGACAACATCGGGAAAAGCGTCTGCAAAAGGGCTTGGGACTGCGTCACAGATACTAAGTGACGGTGTCACTTAAAGATTACGAAGATGTTGAAGTTTCAGAATTTGCAAGTGACGGTTCAGGCGATGGAGACAGCCTCGAGCTGATGGCGTCATGACCAAGAAAATGAAGAGCGATGACATCATAAACCATAAAGTGACGCCGTCACAACTAAGTCGGTGCCTATCTTGAAATGCTATTGACGGCGAGCTGACAACAACACAATGAATAAGTGATGCCATCACAACTCTAATCCTATATATATTTTCGTATTATTTTCATTAAAAGTGGTGAAACTTCGTGGGCAACTTTGGTGATAAACCCTAGTCCGAATTCTATCAGCTTTTTAGGGCTTTTAGCCCCAAGACTCATCATGTATTGATAAGATAAGTTTTTTTTAATTAATCATCAAATTATGTATAATTGTGATTGTTTGATTCCTTTATATGCTTTTCTTTTCATTACTATGTTAAGCTAGATTTATTAGTATTTTCTTAGGATTGCATGAAAGATAGTTATTGATTATTTTGTGTCAATTCTTGTTTAGTTAGTTGTGATGTTGCATTAGGAGTAGGAAAACCGGCTACGTCAAATATATTACTAGCTTGAACGTCCGACTAAACACTTATTAATTAACATGATGTTCGTTTTATTTAATGAGTAAATATAATTGTGTTTGCATTGTGGAAATTAAGAGTTAAAAGGGCATTATTAGGCGCCGCTCAATTAGAACATAGTTCATAGAGTTAGGGAGTAATCAACCCATAATTGATATTAAGGAATACAATGCTCTAACTAAACAAGGATGTGACAACTTGAATAATCAATAAGAGATAACTAGAGACTAATGAGATTCTGAGTGAAGACACTTTTCTATGATACGAGTTTCACCAATTTGCTTTTGTGCAATTCAGTTCAGTTTATTTAGTTTTATAATTAGTTTTATAAACCAAACTCTTCAAACCCCGAGGTTTTAACTTGCTTTCTATTAAACAAAAAATACAAAAATAATCATCCCTTAACCCTTAGACTTAATTCGTTATACACTTCGAGCCTACCAACCTATTACTCTAGAGAACGATCAATCTCCCGTGTGTTACCTATACTACACTATAATGGTTAAGTACTCTGCCTAGTAGGATTAAAAAACTTCTTGTGTTTACAATTATCCACATCAACTGTGAATTTTAAATTATTGAAAGATCTTGTTAATGACCATAAGATGATAGAAGTTTATGTTGAAAATGGTAAGACAAGATTGGATCTTAGTGAAATGACTCCATACTCAATTAGGACAGTTATTGATGAGGTGGATGCAACAAAGAAGAAGGCAACTCTTGTTATTGTTCCATATTGCTTAAAAAATTGTTGTTAGAAAACATTGTTAATGAGCTTGTGGTAGAGCATTTAAGTCAAGTTACACAACCATCTTTGGAAGTCAATACTTTTGGACAATCTAGTCACTTGCCAGAAATTGAACCCTTGTTTTCATATGTAGAGGCCTGTCAAACTGAAGATGTGTTATGTGATGGTAATGAGTAAATAGATAAACCTGTTGACCATATGTAAATAGATTATCCTGTAGAGGTATGTCAAACTAAAGTTAAGTTAGGTAATGGAAATGAGCAAATAGATAAACCGGTTGACCATATCCAAATAGATAGTCCCATAGAAGTATGTCAAACTCAAGAAGAGTTAGGTCATAGAGATGAGGAAATTGATAATCCTGTTGACCATATGCAAAAAGATAAATATGTAGAGGTATGTGAAATTGAAGAAGAGTTAGGTGACAACAACGTGAGTGAAATAGATAGTTATGAGAGTGATGACGATGTTAATGAGAACATTCAAGATGGAAACATATTGGTTGATGAGGAGAATATTTTTGAGGAGCCTGATGTTGGTGTTACTCTGTTCAAATTAAGTGAGACTACACAGTTACCCAATATAGGAAGCTCTAGCCAGATACCAGATAATTTTTTAATGCAAAATGACTTAGATTTCATAGATGATAATGAGTTTACAAGTGGTTCTAAAAATGAACTTGAGTTTGTAATTAGAAAGAAAAAAATTGAGGGCATACAAGAAACAAAAGTTAAGTGAGGCAGAACAAGTAGCCGAGGAAATATTTCTTTTCTCTGGTCAAACTTTTCTTACTGCAAAAGAAGCCAAAGAGAAGGTCAACATGCATTCAATACAAACTAGGAGGAAATTGCAATTCGTACAGAATGACAAACAAAGAATTAGGGCTAGGCATGTGGGAACAATACCAGTTTGTGGTCCAACTTAAGGTGTTGGGCTGGGTACAACCCCAAAGAAAAGAACGTGTCCATTAACTAGAAAAAGCAGAAGGAAGGAGTCTATGGGAGCCTACAATGAGGAACCAAAAGAGTGCCCATGGTTGTTGTATGTAGCAAAAGATAAAGCTAAAGATTTATGGATTGTTAGAACTTTCAGGGATGAACACAAATGTTTGCAATCAAGAGAGATCAAAGCTTATGACTACAAATTTCTCTAAAAGTAAATACTAGACCAAGTTCAAATCAATCCATATATTCCAATTAGGGTTGTTCAAGATTAATTCTCTAAATAGTTTGAAGTTTAAGTGTCTATGCAAAAGGCATTAAGGGCAAAAAAAACAAGGTAGAAATTCATATTAGGGGTGATCATAAGCTAAAATACATCATTTTTAGAGACTATGTTGTAGAGTTGCATAAAAAACTCTAATACAACAGTTAGGATAAGTGTACAAACTGCAACATATCAAACTAGTCCAACCAGAGTTTTCAAGAGAATGTATGTATGTTTAGGTGCTTTGAAGAAAGGATATAAAGCTTGTCAAAAAGAGTTTTTGGGAGTAGATGGTGCTTTTATGAGGGATTCTTTTCCTGGTCAGCTTCCTACAGCTGTTGGCATTGATAGCACCAACGGAGATACCCATTAGCCTATGTTGTTGCAGAAGCTAAAATAAAAGATTCATGGACTTGGTTTCTTGAATGCCTAGTAGATGATCTTGACTTGCACCGAAATTCACATTATGCTTTTATTAGTGACAAACAAAAGGTAATTTCAATTTATAGATGGTTATATTCACTTATATTATTGATAAATGATACTTGTATTAGTATTAAATTTATGTTCCTTTGTTCAGGTTTCCTTCCAGCTTTAGCAACAGTATTCCCTAGTGCAGAACACAAATTCTGTTTATGGCACATCCATGAGAATATGAAATTGCAATGGAATGTTAGAGCCTACAAGGATCATTTGTGGAGATGTGCAACAAAAACTGTCTAACAATTTGAGGCAACCATGTTTGCATTCAAGAGTTTTAGCGAACCTACCCATGCTTGGTTAAGTAAGATACCACGAACCCATTGGTCAATGTCACATTTTCAGGTACTAAATCTCTGTCTGACTATACATCTTTTGTGTTTAATACTTATATATGGAGAGCTCACTTTGATGTGTTACTTAATAACATGTGTGAAGTGTTTAATGGGAAACTAGTGGGAGGTAGACACCAACCCATCATTACTGCTTTAGAATATATTAGAGAATATTGTATAAATAGAATAATCAATGTTGTGAATTTAATTGACAAGAGTGCTGGACCATTAACACCAAAGGTAACACATATATTAGACTTGATTAAGAAAGAGGCTTATAAGTACAATGTGTTAAAAATTGAAGGAGATAAGTATCAGGCTAGTGGATGAGGAGATAAGTGTGTTGTGAATGTTGTAGCTAGGGATTGTACTTGTAGAAGATGGGAGATTACTGGTATGCCATGTAAACATGTTGTTCCTACCAATCGGTATATGGTATTAAAGGAAAGCAAATAGGATCTGTAGATTCATGGGTTCTTCCATGTTACTTGCTTAAGACTTGGCAGGAAACTTACAAACACACCATCCAACCCAGAAATGGTTATTGACATTGGGAAAAGTCAAATGTGCCCACAAGCATTCTTCCACGTAAACATCATAAACCAAAGGGTAGGCTAAGAAAGAAAAGAACTAGGGCAACTACTGAAAATGATAAAGATAGTAAGTTGTCACAGTCTAGTAGGAGTGTAGTTTGTAGTATTTGTGGCAATGTTGGACAAAACAAGAAAACATTTATTGGGCAAGGAGGTGTAACTAGAAGTCAAGGCCGTAGATGTCAATCTCAAAAAACATGTTCATGTTCGCAGCCAAATGTTGCATAAAAAAGAAGACACAGGTTAAAAGTAAGAAAGTTGAAGCAAATAAAAAGCTCAAGGTCAAACTGATGCTCAATCTCAAAGTCATGTGAAAGCAACTGGTGGTTAGTCTAAAAGTCATGTTCAATCAACTGGTGACCAATATGAAAGCCATGTTCAAGCAAATCTGGTTCCATTTAATTTTCAATGTCATAGTGCAGTTCAAGCAAATGTGTTCTAGTCTCAATAAGGAAGCCAAGTGAATGCATATTCTGGTTCAGGTGTGACTTCAAAACCAATGTGGACTAAGAAGAAGATTTTAGCAGCAAAAATGGTCACATAATAGGTCATATGTGTGAAGTATTTCAAAGACAAGTTTTTCATCTAATATGTATTTCCTAGACAATATTTGCACTCTTTAAACAATGTGTATTTATGTATTTTGTTGAAAGTAATTTTATGCATTTGGAAATATATCCATTTGCATCATCTAAGAAATCATCTCACGTTAATCTATGGGATAATGAGTTTTAAATGTATCTATTTGCCTTTTAAATTTCACTTTACCCGTTTCTACAGAGTGTTGCAAATTCATAGTCATAATAACTGTTGACTTTTAGAAAGTCAATTAATTTTATTACACAAGAAAATTGACTATTCAATAGTCTAATACCAACATTCAACAACATACATACTGTTCCAAGTTCATAGTCAGTTGCAGATGTTGTAGTTAAAGGTACGGTCGATATATAAAGGTACCGTCCATATATAAAGGTATCATCGATGCTCCTGAACTTTTCTTTATTGGGGAAGTTAAAATCTGGTGAAGGTGGTTGTTTACTTGTGGGGAAAGCCAGATTTTGAAATTCAAACATTTTAATTTGAATAAAACATTTTATAAAAATTAGAAATACTTCGTCTAATTATTTTGTGTAAAAAGTTTAATTCACGTATGTAAGAAAACATATTTCTTTGATCAATTATCAAGTTTGATGTTCATTGTTTATACCTTTAGTTATTTGGCGTCGAAATAAAAATTTATGACTAAAAGCTTTTTTACATTAACTTTTACGTAGAATGTTTTTATGTTTTGTTATTAACGTAGAGAATACGAAAAATATAAATAACATTTTTAGATATTATTTGTATTAACAATCTCCCCCATTTTGAGGATGACAAAATATAAACTCATTATATACTAACCTTTAGCACATATTGTTACGGAGGATGGCAGTGGCAATGAGGACTTTCTCGGTTTGTAGTCTAGGTTTTGACCTTGTTCTCTACAACTGAGGCTCTGATACCAATATGTAACACCCCTATTTTCACGGATCACAACAGATTAAAATCTGGGGTATTACTTCATGGAATCACAGTTACAATAATAGAAAACGTCTCGAAAAGAGACCTTTTTATAAATGAGTTATCATTCATTAAAATATCAGAGTTTTCATTAAGAAGAGGTCCCGTAAATCTAAGTGTGAAAGTAGTATTTGAATGATAACAGGGTGCAAAGACCTCCAAGTTCAGTGCCGCTTCATGCCATAGATCCGTAACAACCATATACCTAGGATACATGCTTAAAAGTCAACACTAGGTGTTGAGTGAGATTCATATGTTCAAGTGATAGTGAATACAAGTTCCACAGGGTTCAGTTGTTACACCCTTCAAGGAAAATATAGTGTTTATGATAATTGCAATGCATATACAATTATCATGCTAAGCTCATGAACCGCACGTTAATAGGCCCAGATCATGGGGCACTGCAGACTAAACCATGATGGGACAGAAAGGATAACTTGCCAAAGTTAATCCTTTAGAGAGTTTTCAAATATAGTACTTATTGGTACCCAAGACACAGGAAAACCAATGGGAGTTGTCAAACTCCAATAGATATATCAACTATATTCGCGTTCACTCGCAAGTGATTATGGTTCATGAGTTTAGTTATGTAATAGTGGCAGATAGTAACACTCGTGCAATAACCAAAGCAAAAGACTTGTATTCGGTTTAAAGAGAAAAAGTAAGCACGTATCCCCCTCACATGGTTTATAAAGCATTTAGAAAGAGTGAGGCTATGAACTCACCTGGGCTTAGGGAAATCTGATTGATGTAAAAGTGACTCAGAGATTAGACTGCTTACTCACGTATCCTAGGGTTTGTTATAGGTGTGGGTATATGTCAAGCTCTAGTTATCTTATTTAGGTTTCATAAGCAATTATCCCTAGGGTTTCTAATATTAGTTATAACATAACACCGTTCGGGCCATCATAATTCAGAAGTATATACTCCTCACATGAAGCTCCCTAGTATTGTATTATGTTATTAAACATAATACCGTTCGGGCCATCATAATTTAGAAGTATATAACCCTCACATGAAGCTCCGTAGTATTGTGTCATGTTGTTAAGTACTTAGGTTATAGATATAACATAACACCGTTCGGGCCATCATAATCCAGAGGTCATGTAGTAAACACTGGTACAAAAAGTTGTATCGGTCACGCCCAAAATGTGTGACGATATGCATATAGTCACACACGTTTTTTCATCGTGTGTCACCAAAGGTCCCGCCACCGTAGGTGGCATATGGTCACATTGTTGAGTTCGTGGCCTTTTCCATAGAAAAATAGTGACCAAAACCCCAAATATGTGTGACAAATTAGGCATAAGTTTTGTTTGGATTAGTCATTATCAGTGACCGTAAACCACCTTATAGTCACACGAATGTTTTTTGAGAGTAATTATTGTTCGTCCTTTGGCCACACAAATATATAACATATGTGACATTTGAGATGAGTCTTTATACTAAATGTGTATTTTGTGTGACTATTTCCCGTCCTGTGGCCACATGAATATACAATAAATGTGACTTTTGTGATGATTTAGTCACACAATGGGTGTTGCTTTTTTGGAGTTAGTCACATACAATTTAAAACAAAGTGGCCAAAAGTGTTAATAAATGTGACCATATGCTCTTTATGCTCTTTAAAGTGAACAAATGTGTATTTTGTGTGACTATTGATCATCCAATGGCCACATGAATTTTATGTTTGTGTGGCGTTTTGTAATATTTAGTCACACAACGTATGTTTGGTTTGGGTATTTATTCACATACAATTAAGCAAACAGTGGCCAAAAGCGCTAATAAGTGTGACCATATGTTGTTTAAAGTGAAGAAATTTGTATTTTGTGTGACAATTGATCATCCAATGGCCACTTGAAGTTCATGTTTGTGTGGCCTTTTGTAATATTTAGTCACACAAACCATGTTTGTTTTGGATATTTAGTCCCATACAATTACGCAAATAGTGGCCAAAAGTGGTAATAGGTGCGACCATATGCTGTTTAAAGTGAAGAAATGTGTATTTTGTGTGACTATTGATCATCCAATGGCCACATGAATTTTATGTGTGTGTGGCCTTTTGTAATATTTAGTCACACAACGCACATTTTTTTTGGGTATTTAGTCACATACGATTAAGCAAATAGTGGCCAAAAGTGTTACTNTTCATGTTTGTGTGGCCTTTTGTAATATTTAGTCACACAAACCATGTTTGTTTTGGATATTTAGTCACATACAATTACGCAAACAGTGGCCAAAAGTGGTAATAGGTGCGACCATATGCTGTTTAAATTGCAGAAATGTGTATTTTGTGTGACTATTGATCATCCAATGGCCACATGAATTTTATGTGTGTGTGGCCTTTTGTAATATTTAGTCACACAACGCACATTTTTTTTGGGTATTTAGTCACATACGATTAAGCAAATAGTGGCCAAAAGTGTTACTAAGTGTGACCATATGATGTTTAAAGTGCAGACATGTGTGTTTTGTGTGACTAATGTTCATCCAATGGTCACATGAATTTTTATTTTGTATGGCATTTTGTAATATTTAGTCACACATCGAATTAAACAAAGAGTGACCAATAATGTTAGTACTGCTGGAGCAGAGCTACTACTGCTAGAATATATATAAAACAGAATGTATATAAATGAAGCAAATATATATAAAATTGTATTTCAAATTGAATAAAACTCGAATGTATTTAAATGAACCAAATATATATACAATGGTAATGTCGTATATAATCAAATTCTCAACTACCATAAGTTACAACCTGTTGACTCTTCGCCGCCTTAGCTTGCTTTTGACAGTTGTGTTTGGTAAGGAAAAGGGATGTTACGATTGAGAGTGGGCAGTGGAGTTACATAAAAGAGGTATTTCAAATTGAATAAAACTCGAATGTATTTAAAACCTGAGTCATCTTTTCGCCACCTTAGCTTGTTTTTGCAAGGTTTCCATCTGAGTCTAATGGCAACTACAACTGCATCCCTTGGGACACCTCGTTGGACAGTTGCTTTAGCAGCAGATCCTTTTTTTGACGCTCACGTCTCTCATTATCAAGTTAAGTTTGAAGTAACTCAAGTCTTTCATCAGTTTCTTTTATGCTTCGTGGAATATTAAAATACGTCTTATATGTAACTCTACTTCCCACTCCTTTTGCATAACCTCCATTTTCCTTAACACAACTGTCATGGTATCAGTGCCATCATCAACATTCAAGGTTCCTTACTTGATCTTTTTCATCAGCTACTTTCTGCACAAAAAATATGGGAAATGTTAGTATTAAAAGTTACTACTGCTAGTATACAAGTTAGTACGGCTAGTACACAGTTAATCCTGCTGGTATATAAGCATGATAATAGAAGTTGCAGTCAAATTTACAGGATTATCTGCTAATGATCTAATCTCCGCATCTGGAGATTATCCGTCTTTGTTTTTCCTTACTGGTGATCCACAATACACTACGCTAGGGCTGTAAACGAACTGAATGTTCAGTGAACATTTCACGAACCGTTCGGTAAAAAGTTTATTTATGTTTGTGAACATCTGATTATGTGTTCGTTTATGTTCATTGATTTATTTATATTCGTATATTATATCTTTTAATTGTATAATTTTAGAACTAGTTTTTTAAACAAAACAACAGCTAGAAAACTATATTAAATGCATAATTTGATAAAGTTTATGTTTACTTGTCTATGTTCATTTATGTTCGATCGTTTATGTCCGTTTAGCATATGTTTAGTGTCTTAATGAACGAACATAAATGAACATGAACAACTCATTTTCTTAATAAACGAACATGAAAAAGAAAATTTGTCCGTTTAAGTGTTCGTGTTCGTTTATTTGTCCGGTTAAAATTAAATAAACGAACATGAACAAGGCTCCGTTCATGTTCGTCCGGTTCGTTTATAGCCCTAGACTACGCCATTAGTTTTACCTGTGAATAATAAGCGTCCATTGTTTCCTCTATTCGCTGACGTAACTCATCCTATAAAGAGAAGTTATGAACCGTAAGAAACCAAGGCATTAATAATGCTGCATAATATAAGATCTGCCAACCATGAAACAGTAAAAATATAAATGTGTTGACTTTTGGTGACTGAGATGGAGCATACCCACGCTTCAATTTAAATCCAGTCCCTCGAAAATGAACTGTGCCAGAAAATCCATATGAGGGAATTTTTAGCCAGGCATCCCATGTATCATCCTCACCCGTGAAAATAGAATGTAGCCCCTGCAAGAAACAAGTAACGTGATTAATGCTAACATAAAAGACGAAAAAATTAGATGTACCAAATATAAGTTTAGCATCAAAAACCACTACGGGCAACAAATAATCTAGATGGTTGAAATGTTCTGCAGTGCCAAACCTGGAACGAATAAATGTCAAACACATTAATTACCAAGCAAGCAAATCAGTCACATTTGGTACAAATGAAACAGTTTCACAAAAAGCAACCATATTTGAGTTAATTTCCTATATAACAGATGTTATGTTAATCTTTGGATAGATCACTTAGAACACGTCGATTGTCTCCATTCCAATAAACAGGAAAACTATGTCGGCTTAATAAGTCTACCTGCAACGGTTACCACCACACGAATTTAAAATAAAAAACATGTTTTAGGCTAGTTTTAATTAATCCACGAAAATTAATATAAATAATTTTATATTCGATTACACATTTAAGAAAATATAAATTAAATATGTGTTTGAGCATACCCATGAACAGAGTAGGATAGGTTAGATGAGGGTGATGGTGGCTTGCCTGTGAAGGTGGTGGATGTGGTGGTTATCTCGAACCAAACAACCGAAGCAAACAAACTCACCCATTGCCTCACTTGTATTGATGACGGTGATGGCTTGGAGGAGCGATGGTTGGTGGAACGACGGCGAGATAAGGCGGTGAAGTGTGGCAGTGGTGTGAGTCGGTTCTAGAGAGAAGGAGAAGAGATGAATAGAGAGAAGATAGATCTGACTAGTGTTTGGGTTTTGATTTTTGGGAAAGAAGGGGCGGGATCTTGAGGTGTAGATTGAAATTTTGGGGAAAAAAGGGCGGAATCTTGAGCTGTACATTGAAATTTTGGGGAAAAAAGGGGCGGGATCTTGAGATGTACACTGAAATTTTGGGGAAAAAGGTGACCTACAAATGGAAAATTAGTTGGGCTAAACCTTATATAATTAGTTGGACTAGTTATTTTTTAGTTCTCAAGCTTGTAAGTGATATAAAATATGTTTATTTTTTTTATTTTTTTATTTTTTTTAATATGTAAGTGTACTAAATGTAAATACTTATTTATGATATCAAGCTTTTCGAGCGGAAGTCGAACCGAATTCAATTCTTAGGTTATATTTCAATTTTAATTTGTGTAAACATCTTTACAGATAAATCGAGCTTTTTGAGTCAAGCTCAAGCCGAGTTCAAACTTTCTCGATCCCGGATAACATGATCGTGAGGTCCCTGAATACTTGCTTCTTAGTGTCTGTGACAAACGGTATACACCTACCAAGCCGGTGCAACCCATGCATGACCAGTGATAATGGCTAATTCACATGGGTCATGGGTCATGTGCATTAGGTTATCACTGGTCACATTCATTAATGGGTATTTGAAATCGATCATATGGGTCATGGGTCATGTGCATTAGGTTATCACTGGTCACATTCATTAATGGGTATTTGACATCACAGGGGTCATATGCATTGGGTTATAGTTGCTTAGAGTGTCATGTTACGACACATCCATGACTGTTGACAATTGGTAATTAACATGGGTAATTAATGGGTCATGTGCATTGGGTTGTAGTGGCTTATAGTGTCATGTTATCGACCAATACATTACATGTGCATTGGGTTGTAGTCGCTTATAGTGTAATGGAAACCATGCAGGACAGGTGATAATGGCTAACTCCCATGGGCAACTTTTTAAATACAAAATACACTAAAAAAAATCAATCCCCCCAATTTATTGGCTAATGATCCATTATCCACTATTGGGTTATGGGTCATTGCATTATGCTTTTCCAAGCATATTTTTTCATTACCTTTCCCATTCTTCACCCCCTAGGGGGTTCCAAAAACACGAGAAACCAACAAACCGCTCGATCCGAAATCGGGAAAAAACCCGAAACCGAAGAAACCAAAACCGGAAAAACCCCTTATCACGGTTTTGTTTCGGTTTTTACTTTTAGATATATGTGGTTAAACGAACCGAACCGTATATAATATAAATAAATTACCCGCCCCGTAATGGATAGTTAAAACCATTACAACTAACCGAACCGAACCGCACCGCACCGTGAACACCCCTACCAAGCATGCCCTAAAATACAAATGTAGCTTTAATACTTATTAGTTATAAAACTTTTTTACTACTTTTTACGTAGTATACTTTTAGTTTTTATACTTTTAAGCATTTTTAATAATTTTTAAACTTATAATATACTCGAGTATTAAACACACTTCACTTTAACTTATAATATATGCTTATTAAACACACTTCAACATAATCCTCAGTTTCTCTCTCACAGTTATAACTCCTCACTCGGTTACAGTTGACCAAGTAAACGGATCTAAGGTTTTGATCCTTTATTCTCAGTTTTGTCTTACATTTGTTACAGACTTGTTACTTGATGTATTAGATATATGGTGTGTTGTTTTTGCGAATAATTAGGAAAAAGAGATTTTAAGGTGTGTTTGGATTAGCTTATTTTGTGTGGTTATCGGCTTATTGAGTTTTGGGAAAGTTAATGATGAGACGAAAAGTGTACCCGTTTTAAGGGGTCATTTAAGCCCCAATTCGAGTAAATGTGATCAAATATTGCCCTAAATCGTTCCTTTTGTCATTTTAGGTACTTTTGAGAAGAATTCTGGAAAACATGCATATTTGGACGTTTTTGGAGCATAAAAGTGAAGAAAACGACAAAGTCTCAAAAGAAGCTGGATTTCCTACCTGACGGCGTCAGAGTCACAAGGTGACGCCGTCAGCCAACATGGACAAAGGAGTAAAATCAGATTACACTAGACGCCCTATGAAGAAAACAAGATGTTTACACCTGACGGCGTCAGGTGTTAGAGAAAGTAGGCCGTCAGGTGTTAACTTAAAGAGTGACGGCCAAGAGAAAAATAAAGAGTGACGGCGTCAGAAGTAAATCTAGGCCATCCGAGAACCCTAATGACGGCGAGCTCACGGCGTCAGAACCCATAACCTGACGCCGTCAGAATGTAAAATCTATATATACTTTTCTATTTTTCATTCATTAGTGTGGAACTTTTGGTACAAGTTTGGGAAAAACCCTAAAGACGAATTTTGCCGTATTTTCAAGGGTTTTTCACCCTTGAAACCTTCATCTTCAATTAAAGATAAGTCCTCACTTAAATTAATCAATATGTCTATGTGTTGGTTAATTATATCTTATGCTTGTCTTTCAATTAACATGCTAGGCTAGATTTTTCTTGTGTTTGCTTAGATCTAATGAAACCTAACTATTAATTATTGGTTGATTGGTGTGTTATTACTTTGTTGGGATGAATGTTTCATCAATGTTAGGCTTAAGAAAACTGGCTAAACTCCTATATGGTAACATGCTTGAACGTCTTAAGAAACATGTAACTAATGCGTACTAGGTTATTAAGGTAGTATTTAACGCATGAGCCACTGTTTACAATCCCTATGATTGGGTGCTTTACGCATCGTTGTAGGAGGAGATAAGAGCTCATAGAATTGGGGAGATATGTACGCCACCCCATGAATTGTTAAGGAATACACCCGTCATCCACGCAAGTAATACATACACCAATTAACCGGTAAAAGATAGTTAGGGAGTAAGGAAATCTAAGTAAACACATTTGTCTCCATATAATTTTTCACAACTACAATAGTTTAGTTATTTTATTTTTATTGCATTTGTAGTTTTTAGGTTAGTTGACTAGCAACTAATTCCGCCCACTCCTCCAATACCCGAGATTTTACGTGCTTTACATAAAATATAAAAATACAAAAATAATCTTCCGTCATCTTTAGACCTTTTAGAGTAGTTTTTCTATCTTAACGAAAACTATTCCCTGTGAGAGAACGATCAATCCCCCGTACTTACCACTACACTATACCACACCGACCAGGTACACTGCCTGGTGGGATTGCAAGCTTCTCAAGATCCCTTGAGAGGTAAAACCTGTTGCGTGGTCGCAATCCCACGTCATCAAGTTTTTGGCGCCGCTGCCGGGGAGTAGTTATTGTTTAGGTAGAATTTTTATTTTATCAGGTCTACTCACTAGATTCCTTTCTAGTGAGATTTTTATTTTATTTTTCTAGGATCTCTTTAGTCTATCTTATTCTTTGTGGCTTTGTTCGTAATACTTCTTCATGAGTAATATTGATCGTTTGATCCCTGTTATTCGTGTTTTCCGCCGTAGGAACTTTCAGTTGCCCAACCTGCCCCCTATTGTTGAAAACGAAAACCCACCAAACCTATCACCTGATCATCACTTTGACAACCATTCTGATATGGACGAATCTGACCATGACACCGACCATGAAAATGGCCCTTTTTACTATTCGTCGGATTTCGATGAAGACCTAGGGAATGGGGAAGTAGTAGATGACCCTGAAGTGGATGAAAGAGCTAACCCTCTAAATTATGTTGACCCTAGAACAAAGATTGAGAAAGATAGTTTGTTTAACTTGCAATTCCCTTGCAAAATGGGATTTAGAAGCTTTGACGCCTACCTTAATTCATCTTTGCCAATGAACATCATTTCGCGTGCTGAATACAATAAAATCATGGTAAATGAGTTAGAGTATCAAGGAGATAATATTATCGCTAGGGCTAAGACTTTGCATGTGTTTGTGGGGAGCTTTACCTATCAAACGGACTTTATGGTTATGGAAGATCTAAGAGAGTTTGTTGATAGTAACCTAACCCAAGTTGTGTTTGGGAAGCCCTTCAAAAGACTAACCAACTTAGATGAAAGATTAATGGAAGGGTTAATTACATTCTCAGATGGGGATGAGGATTTTGTTTATCAAATGCCCCGCGCACACCCTAGGTATAAAAAAATTTCTATTGAGAAATGTAATAGGTTTCCCCTGTGATATATTGAGTGAGAACGATATTAGAAAAGGACTTAAGTACCCCCATGAGAAGAATAAGAGGTATTCCGCGGATGCTTAGAGCTTAATGATGATTATAAGAAGGATGAGGCGACAATTAGGTGGCTCACGCTTGGATACGTGAGCATTAGTGACACTAAATGAGAGCCCGTGACTTTGAGTCTAGCTACAAGACTCGTTAATAAAGAAAAGCGCTTCTTGGGAGGCAACCCAAGCTTTGTGTGTTTTATTTGTTTGTTTATTTGATTTTATTTGTTTTCGTATGTATGATATGTCTTGTTATTGATTCATGATTCAAACTAACTTGTGAAAATGCTTTATTTTGTTTTTAACTTCGTCTTAACTACATGTAAAGGTATTTTGCAAAAGCTAAGTGTAAGGGAAATCTAAATCGGTTTATAAGAACGAATGAACATGAATCATAACAATGTAAATTAATATACATATTAGTATTTGTTTGAGTCAAATGCTTGTATCGAGTCATAATGAATATTTGCAGGAATTCCAGGAAGTAAGGTATAGTTTTTCCAGAAATTTTCCGGAAACTTAACATGAGAATTCTGTCAGATCATTTCTGACGGCGTCAGGTATTACAACCTGACGGCGTCAGGCAATAATTTTCTGCAATCTTTGAAAGTTTTGTTTTTCTTCCGGAAATAAAAAAGTTTTTGTTAATTCTCTGACTTATAATCTCCAGGAATTCTGCAAAAATATTCATTCCACAAGCGTTATATCCTATTATAGATTATACTGCCGATTTTATGCGAGGTTGGCCTTTATTTTTTTCCAGGTTAACAGGTTATTTTGGACAAGAAGATGATTTATATTTTGGAAGGGAAGCTTTGAGCGTTCATCTTTCTTGGAAGAAGATCTAACCATGCTCCCTCACTATCCACTTCAAACGAATCAGGGGATTATTTGATTTCATTCTTTCATTTTATTTACTTTTACATCTTCTATTTGAACATTGGGGACAATGTTCGGTTTAAGTGTAAGGGGGGTAAATGAAGGCACCTTAGAGAATACAATTGCGCTTGATTTTTGTTTGTTTGATAGTAAATTTGTAATAAAACCAAGAGAAATATTTGTTAGGGTAATTTTAGCGCCAATTTAAAATTTTTTACAACATTTAGAAGTGAGACTTTGATCTTAATGAGCGTCTCATGGATAGGAAATTATATGACTAGCACAAAACCGTACCACTAAAATTTTTTTCCACCCCAAATATGTGAGGTTCACCCCTAGAATTGGTAGGAAAAGCATCCATCTTTGATGCTATGATGTGAGTACCGGTAGCGCTTAGATTCTAGAACTTGCGTTAGGACCATCTCAAATCCACAAGTGAGACTACATTCGTGTAGTTAGATCTACTACATGATAAGAGGCATTACGATTGACCCTTTATTTTTACACCTGTGTTTTTGTTATAATTACTTTGGCTACATTGGTCAAGTAATTCTCCCAAACCCTTTGTGTTGTACCCATTTTTGGTACACGATACCCCTAGTACACCCCTCCGAGCCTATCTTTTCGTTTCGACCTTTGAGCATTGATGAGTGTGCAAATACTCATCATTTTTCGTCAATATAAAATGCAAAAACATCTGAAAACACTCATAAATACATCAAAATACAGAAAATATCCCAAAGATCGTGTTTTATATATCTCAAATGCAAAATGTTTAAAAACAGATGAAAAACGAACAAAGTTTGCATAATTGGCGGTTTCAGTCCCCCAACCTTCAAAACTTGACAAAATTAGTCCCTGAGCATTTATTTTGAAAAGAAAAGTCAAACCAAGTTCTTAAAAGTTAAAATTTATCAAAAATGATCTTTGGGTGAAAATCTTTCAAAAATTTACAAGTTTAGTCCCTGAAGTTTCACATTTGGCAAAATTGGTCCCTGAACTTTCAGATAATGTCAGAAATGATCCCTGGAGAGTTTTTATGAAGAAAATTCAACAATCATCCTCCAACAATCATCAAATGACATTTTTAGTCCTTGGATTGCAAGTTTCATGAATTGGCAAGAAAGGTCCCTCAAGTTTGCAAAGTTGTCAATAATGGCCCCCGAGAACTCTAAATTCAAGAAAAGTTACAAAATAAACCTTGGGAATTATGGAATGACAAAATTGGCCCTTGGATGAAGTTTGAGAAATTGACAGGAAATACCCTTCAAAAATTCAGAAAATACAAGTTTGGTCCTTGTGATTTACTTACTAAACATCAAACGGACCCTTTGTTTGTTATAACCCAATATCCCATTTAAACCCAACACACCCTAAATAAACCCAATCCTACCCCAGGCCCAAAGATTAACCAGCCCATTACCCTAAACCCAACACACCCCACGTTTTATAAACCCAGTCAACCCTTCATCACTTTCCCCCCTTTCACGTTTAACCAGCAGACCACCATCACCACTCCCCGACCAACCCCTGCAACACTCAACACCACCCTTAAAAGTACCCCACACCATTCCCCATCCCACTACCTCTCACAAACCCCTACCTAACCCCCCAATCCAAGCTGGCAATCCTTAGTTCCCCACAAATAATTTTGGCGCCAAATTTGCTTTAAAGGTTAGGATGGTCCTCAGAGCAATCAAACGGCTGGGATTTGTTTGGAAAAGCACAAGGAACAATTTAGAACAGTTTTCTCTCACAAAACAAGCACAACAAGAAGAGAAGACCTAGTTCTTAGTTTTAGTATAAATAGGTACTTATGTAAGCCTTCCGTGGCACCTTTTCTTTTGTATCTTTCTGCTTTTAATATTAGTTTGTAATTGTAATTTCAAATTCCAAGTTTAATTAAATAGGTACTTATGTAAGCCTTCCATAAGGATTGTTGATTTGTAATCTCACCTAGCTTGTCTACAAATTTCAAAAAGAAAGTTTTGGTTTTGAATTGAATTGCACAAAGAAAAATGGTTTTGAAGTTGGCAGCTTGACTGACCCCTTCCCCTGCATCCAGATTTTTGAGAGATTTCACTTGACCATATATTGTTCAATTATGGACTAATTTCTGAGTTTGTTGTTGTTTTGGAGAGCCCCCTAGGTTAACTTTTCAGATCTGCCTTTAGGTTAGAGTAGTTTGCTTATCTACTGCTTATTATTAAGTACTTTTTAGACCCTTTTGAGACTGCATGCTGTTTGATCTCAGTGAACTGAGGTTGATTGATCTTGTTGTGTTCTTGAATATTGTTGTTGTTATTGTTCATTGTTCTTGCTGTTGCTTATAATTCCTGCTTTTGTTGTTGTTGTTTTGCTTGCATAAGCCCTTGTGAGCTTATTTGGCATTATTAGCTTATTTTTGTTCTTGTTGTTTACTGCTACTGCTCTTAAGTTCTTGTTCTTGGGTGTTCATTTTAAATCTGCTTGTTTGTAATTATTTTTGTTGATCTTGCTTGTTGTTTCTGTGTTTGCAATTATTGTCATTATCATTGTAGTTGTGATTTAAACTGAGCTTGTTTGGCTACTTGAGTTCATTTGAAAAACTTCTTGAACAATGTTTGAAAATAAAATCAAAATCTTGATCTTGAATCTGTTAAAGGATTAGAACTTGGAATGGAGTTTGTTTAAGTTTTGTGTTTGCAAAAATCTATTTTCAGTAAACAAAGTGAGTTTGTGTTTGTGTTGGTCAAAAAGAAACAAGAAAAGAGAAAAAAAATAAAATAAATAGATTTTGTGCAAAAAGTGGGGATCGAACCAGTGACCTCAAGCATACATAAGACACAACCAACACACCCCCTCCAACTGCTCTGGGGCACCAGTTCCGTTGGATGTTACTTCATTATTTCCTTTATACACATTTTAGTCTCTTTTGCTTATTACAATAAACTGCTTATTCCAGCTTATTTATAAGTCCTTTTTCCAAGTTTTTATTTTTCTTAAGTTTAATTTAGTTTAATTAAATTTCCAAAAAAGTTT
>LBNU01011227.1:76457-97089 GCA_014162995.1 Artemisia annua
AAATTTAAAAATTAAAAAAAAAAAAAAAAAAAAAAAAAAAAAAAAAAAAAAAAAAAAAAAAAAAAAAAAAAGAGAAAAATACAAAGAAAACTCAAAAAAAAGTAGAAGAAAGAAGAAGAGTTGCAGTAGCCGATATGGAGTTTGGTTTAGAATCCCATGGGGGATGTTAGGATATGGTTTTGATTCCTGGTTCCTAAGTTCTCTCATAGCCTTGGATGCCAAGTAGGTTTCACCTCATAAATTGGTCATAGTTTATATTAGTTGTTATTTGTTGCTAATAGTTGCTGCTTTCTGTTTGTTTGAGTTTGTTTTAGCATTATATGAGTTAATTAGTTGACATTGTTTTGTAATTTAGTAGTTTGCTTTGTAAACTTTTAAAAACTGTCTATTAAGGGGTGTTTGGATTAGAGTCTCTGATTGTCATATTGTTGTTGTTTCTTGATAAAATCTACTTGGACACACTACCTAGGACTTAATTAACTGCAATCAACCATCACCTTGGACATCTTTAGTTAAAAAGTCAAAAATCTCTTTTGAATCACTTTGGCAGTCTACTGTTGGTGTATTTGTGAGGCAAAACCTTGAATTCACCTTAGAACTCATCTAGGTTGCTAAATTTAGGTTTACTTAGGATTAATATAACATCATTGATCAATTACACTCAGTGCAAACTCAGTTTGGTCAACTTTGTTCAAATACTCATAAAGTCAAAAGTTTATAACTTTGAAAATGGGACAGATTTCATGAGCAATTGTAGGACTCATTTCTGGGGTAGATAACTGGATCATTGGTTTTCTGTGATCCTTGGCAGCTTGTTTATCATAACCAAAAAGAAATTTTCCATTTGGAAGTCATTTGGCCATTTAAATTTGAATCCAAAGTGGGTTGTTTGAGATCTTGTGTGCCCTGCATCCAGTGTTTGCAGTTTGACCCATTCTTCATTGGCCCATATCTTATTCATTAGTTGATCAATTTTCTTGTTCTTTGCTTTATTTGGTAAGCCCCCTAGGTAGTCTTTAGGATTTAAGTTTTAGTTTTCACTTAACTGCTTATTTAATGCTTATTTAGAAGTCATCTTTAGGCCTTATTTTGAGACTGCATGCTGATTGTACTCAGTATGTACTGAGTGTTTTTGATCTTGTTCAATCTTGTAGTGTTTCATTTTCTTGTTGTTGTTTATTTACTTAATTGCTGTTGCTGTTGTTACTTCTTGTTGTTGTTTATGTGTGTTTGCTTATTTAAGCTTATTTGAGCTTATTTCTGTTCTTGTTGCTTTTACTGCCACTGTTCTTGACTCTTGTTGTTCTTGTTTCTGTTCTTGTGTGTTCTTGTTGCTGTTCTTCCCTTTGTTCTTACTTAGATTCTTGTTGTTGTTTCTGTTGAATTGTTGTTTACTCTAGTTGTTGTTAATGTTGTTTTGCTTATGTTTATTTGGCTTTTTTAAGCTCATGTGTGTTGTGAAAATTTTGGGACAAAGCTTTGAAAATGAAAACATAAATCTGTTGAGATTTTGATCTTGCACAAGCTTGATTTTTGCGTTTCAGTAATTGTAGCTTTTCAAAAGTTGTTCATTATTGTTGTTAAAGTATTTTGCAAAAAGAAAAATTGAAAAAAAAAAGAATTTGTTCAAAAAGTAAGGCCTGGGATTCGAACTCAAGACCTCACCTCACACACAGACACAACACAACACTCAACTTCCAACGTGCCCTAGGGTCTTTTTCATTATAACCTTGCATACTAATTCTTTTATACTAGTTTTAATTTGTTTTGCTTATTTAGTTGTAAAACTGCTTTTTCAGCTTATTCCTTGTGTTTATTTCCAAGTTTTCAATTTTCTCAAGTTCACTTTCACTTAATAGATTTTCTAAATTTTTTTTCAGATTTATTAGATTAGTTTAGAATTTGTTAGGATTTAATTTGTGTTAAATTAGTAATTAAATCATTTTAAAAAGGATATTTATTAAATAATTAATGTTCTTTTTCTCTAAAATTTTCTTTTGTCATTTTGTACGTAAGAAATTTGTTTGCATCCCCGTAGGACCTTCGTAGCTTAAAATTTGCGTTTTTACTTGCGCGTTGACGTTAATTTAGAATTAACGTCACATTTTTGTGTTTAATTGTGTTTTAGGATTTCCCGATACCTTCATCATGTTTCCCGTAGCATTTTAGGGCTTCCCTAGTTTTCCATTGCCTTTTGTTTCCCTTTAGGTTGATTTATTTTCATTTACGTTAGTTAATTTTCCATTTTCGTCAATTTAACGTACAACAAAACCAAACAATCTTTCGTAACCAAACATACAAGCATTTTAATCTCGATCTTTTCACGAAGCTTTCCATTCACACCTCGTTGGGGTACGACCCGGGAAATCACTTCCCGGTCTCACAAATATCACATTGCACGAGTTTACGAGGTAATCTTTTTCCTAAAAGGTTTACTTGTATTTCTCCACGTCTTGTTGTCACTCACGATAACATTGACCTCACTNCGACCCGGGAAATCACTTCCCGGTCTCACAAATATCACATTGCACGAGTTTGCGAGGTAATCTTTTTCCTAAAAGGTTTACTTGTATTTCTCCACGTCTTGTTGTCACTCACGATAATATTGACCTCACTTTGTTGGTATTTTTGATAAATCGTTTTGACACAAAAACACAACGAATCAAATGCCGAGACTAATTTGGGACGACACGAGTAGTTTGTGAAATAGTTTTGTGACTCAAAATAATTCTAAGTGTTGGGGAGGTTTTCAAATGGGTTATGATAACTACTAAACGTGTCTAACAAAGTGTTTATATATTTATATATGTGTCGAATACTTATTAAACCTAGTTAACTATATAGTGAACAACTAGTATAGCTAATAATATGTGTATGTTGTTTAAATAAATAACGAGAGAATGAATCAAAGTAAATGTAACTCGAATGGAATATAAAGGCTTATGAAAAAAAGGAGAAGTGGCTCACCTCACCTCAAAAGGGTGGGAAAAACTCGATGTAGAGGCTGAGATAGGTTCGAATGAGAGTGTGGGTCGCTTCGTGGCACACCAAAGATATGGAAACGAGCGTGGCTTGGATCTTGGCTCAATTCGAATGCCAATAAACTTGTCCAATTCTCTTCGACCTCAAGACTACTAAAAGACTTAGAAATATTTTGTGGAGTGATTTGAGTGTGCATGAGTCTCATTGCATGCATGTATTATATAGGATGTTTTGAAAACGTGTAAATGAGAAGTAATGATGATCACAAGGACAAGAATAGTGAGCGAATAGTAAAGTGATGATGACTATGGAGCATGCATCGTTGATGAACTCAAATAAGTACATTTTATATCATCATTTATCCTATTTAATTTACCTGTTTTATTATATTATGTATGAGAATTGGTGCATTTATGTTTACTTTAGTGATTCTTAGGTAAAAACATGAAATATGTGAAACTTGGCGATTTTGGACTAATTATGGAGCAAAACAAGCGAGATGTCAAAATTCTACTGAAATCCAGAAGATGCGCCGTATCTCACTCAAGATACGCCGCATTACACTTCCAACATACGGCGTATCACTATCAAGATTTCACCAGATACAATCCAAGACTGTTAAAGAACATGCGCCGCATACAAAGATCAAGTTACGCCGCATCTGAAGACGGTGTACGAAATTCCAGAATATATTAATCTTGGACCCCACGCGAAGTTAAGTCGATGCGCCGCATCTATTCATTCTATGCGCCGCATCGATCCCTCAGACAGAAACTATAAATACCCCAAGGCTGCATACGAATTAAAGAGACCAAATACCAAAACCCTAAGTCGATTCCAGCCGAGCAGAAGCATAAGACACACCAGAAAAGGAGATACAAGAGCTGTAAGAAGGTCCTGCATGTATTTAATTCATCAAGTAGTTTTTTTCTATTGTATTAGTATGCTTTAATTCATCAGGATTGATGGGCTTGTGTCATGTGACTACGGAAGATCATGCACTCCCCTTAAAATTGCTTTCCCATTAATTAAAGTTTATATGTTGATGTCTTTGGTGACTTTTATTAGTGCATTGATAACCTCTGTGTCTAGCTGAGTCTTGCTTGGGTCGCCATGCCCCTTCCTCGCCTACTTTATCTAACGTCTTTAGAAAAGTAGGATAGACATAAGTAATCATTAAGGGTTTACTCGCCGATAAGATTAGAGCCAACGAGAAAGGGTTAATTATATACACTTCATATAAAACTAGCAATAAAACAAGTGACAAACTACTTAATCATAAGGACAGGTCTTCTTATTGTCTCAAGTATCTATCTGTGTACGTGCTTGCTATTCGCTGAATCGTGTAGATTAGTTTAGTTTAGTATTTAGTTACAACCAAAACCGTGCCAGTCTCTCAGGCTGAAACCCCCCTTTATGTTAGATTAGGTTGTACAGTTAACTTAGGTTGTAAAACTAACTTAGATATTAAAATACTGATTAGAATAACTAGATAATACGTTCCACTCTTAGTGATCGACACTCTACTTACCATTATATTCATACTGACCGGGTACACTGCTCGTTAAGTGTGTGTGTTATTGATAAGTCGGCTAAATATAAATTTAAAACTTGAGTAGGCATTAATACTGCTAAGCCGCAACGACACACGACGCACATCAAGTTTTTGGCGCCGCTGCCGGGGAGTGAATTGTTATTATCTGTTAATTTGAAAAGAATTTTAATTAGATTCTAACTACTAACTTTGTTGTATATTAAATAGATTGCATTCATTGTATAATTTGCATATTTACTGTTTTTGTGTATTTATTTTCTGTTTTTGTGTGTTTTTAATTTTTGTTTATTTTTATTTTTATTATTTCTGTATTTTTCTGCAAACTGCTGTCGTTGTATTGTGCTGATACAAACGATACGGCGCATCTGTTTTCACAGATACGGCGTATTGCGTTTAATTTTTTATAAAATACAACGAGTTTAATAAATTTGAATACGACACATCTTTCCCCAAGATACGGCGTATTCTGTTTTTATTAAGAAATTTTTCTAAACCATAACGCCATACGACGCATCTATTTTACAGATGCGGCGTATTTACTTTTAAAAATTAAAAACAATTTTTCGAATTATTTAACATAAGAGACGCATCGATTTTTATCGATACGGCGCATCTACTAAATCAAAAATCTTAAATTTTGAACGTAACGAAAATACGGCACATTAGCTTCTGTTAATACGTCGCATTCAATTTTAATAAATTTAATCGATTTTTGATAAATAAATTTGATACGACGCATTCTAATTCATAAGCGGCGTATCTATTTTCTGAATAAAAGTCTGATTTAATTTTAACGTAATAAGATACGGCGTATCCAATTATCTAGATACCATCGAAGAAAAAGATGGAAAATTCCAAATTGAATACATGAACTCAACAAATGCAATCGCCAGATCAAACAACCATACTCATGAAAATATCCAACCAATGCAAACTTCTTATATGCCTTATTCTGAACAGAACTGGGAACTCGATAGGAGCATCCTGGATGATGAAAGAATTTATGCTGAAGCAAAAATAGTCTTTCATAAGAGATTGGTAAACTTGATGGATATTCTTTGGAGGAATGGATTGAAATTAAATACGGTGACCCTAAACTCGCTCCTGCAAATGAGGTTGTACGTATAATAACCTCATGGCCGACACATAGTTTTAAAGAGCAGTTCAATGAATTCATGGAGATAAAGAGGAAAATGATCAGTAATGTTAGCTTTGATATCAGCTATGATCCTAACAATGCTAATTTTGCGGATTTGTTAGCCAATAAGTTCAATAATCATAAAACCATGGATCAAGCCACTAAGGATGCGTTATGGGTATATTGGACGAGAGGGGAAGACGAGGAGGTGGAAAGCAACAATGAATCGTCACCTGACGATTCGACTCCCGAGGAAAGCATTGAAGAATTGCTTAACATTGACATTGATGTGTTTCATTATGAAACACCCTTGTGTAAAGAATTCATGGAATTTAATTACCTTCTTCAAATCGACGCGGATGTGCTAACTGGAGACCTACCAGGATTCAAAACTTATGATGAATTCAAAAATACCTGGTACTACGAATGGAATGACCAAATACCATGGGGTTGGGATAAACCATGGGATTACGGGCATATTAAGCACACATGTAAACCTTGCTGTTTCAAGGATGGGAGTAGTGAATGGCCAACTTGTGATTGGAAAAATGACGGAACATGTAATGGAGGAAGTATAATTGGGATGAAACGGATTGGAAACGATGTCCACTTTGAAGACTATTATTGGTATGAAAAAGTTGAAGACTACCCGCGTAGAACTGAAGCCCTACAAGAGAAAGGGAGAATCGAATACTTAAAGAAACTAAAGGGAACATCGGAGACTACTTTCTGGGAATGGGTGCACAGAGGATGTGATGACTTCACGAGACTTGATCGAAGCTTACAATGGAAATTAACAAGAAAATGGGACGAGGTTCAAGATTATTATCAATCCATTAACTTGGTCAATTATTATGCCCATGATAATTACGATGAAGAATTCGTCAAAAGAGAATGTCAACCAACTGAGATCACTATTAACCTACCCATGATAATTTCTGAAAAATTTGAAGTCATCAAGTACTCTTTGGGACCACATGAAAATTATGTTGCGACAAAAGCCAATGAATATGTTCAAATTGCTCAAACAGAAGAAAATGTTGCGGAAGTTTATAGTAACATCTTTCGGATGAAGGAGGAAGGATGGCACGTGACAAGAACGAAGTAAGGAGCTAAACGTGAGTCTAACTTGAAGACTCTGGAAAAAAGAAAAGTGCTGACCGGGAGACAACCCGGAATTTTTATTTTCTATTTCAGTCAAGTCTGTCAGACCTGCAGTAGATGCGGCGCATCTCCATCATAGGATGCGACGCATCACCTGCAATGGTCATATCTTATTTTTCTGCATTTTTTTTAATTTTTGAAACTTTCTGTCAGTTTATTTAATGCGGCGCATCCCTGTTTAAAGGATGCAACGCATCTTTTATTCTGATTCGTATTAATTCCAGGCTCGATACGGCGTATCTTCTTCCATAAGATACGGCGTATCGACTGACCTGATGATTTACAGTTTTATTTTTAGGTTTTTATTTTTACTAACTACTAATGTATTATGCAAGATTGAACCTTCTTAACTCAGGTGTGTTAAAATCATTATGGTATTATAGTTTCCTGCACTTTTTGTGGATACATCATGTTCAAAGCTTAAAAGCCTACATCCACAAGAAAGTTGATTTTTGCTCGCAAAAGCACAATGGAGGATCATACCGAGCAAATCTCAGGGAAGTTTTTCTGTTCTAATTCTTTTATTTTCCAAGTTTTCAACCTTAGACACGAACAACGAGGACGTTGTTCAACTTAAGTGGGGGGATGGAGAATTAGAACACTTACTTGTCCTTAACTTTTTCAAAATATGCTTAAAATGCGCTTAATATATCAAAATTTTAATTTTTTTAGCATGTTTTGTTTAAAGTCTAAATTACATAACCGCACACATAACTTTATTCTTTCAAAAATATTAAAACTTTAGTGTGCCGGTGACTTGTAAACTTTAGAACTTGGCTTGTATACTACTCGAGACCACCATAATGAGTATTATCGACATAATTGGAGTGACTTGTCTAACTTGGTAAATTTCTAGGATTACACCCAAAAAGCCTTTAACGTTATGTGTTATTAACTAACTACACTGGTTAGTTAACCCCCGTATAAACCCTTTGTTTACTCTCACTTTTAGAGTAAGATACCCCTAGAAAAACCCTCAGAGCCATTCCTTTCGTTTCTTACACCTTTGTTATAATATTTCGTTACACCCTTACACCTTAGCCTACCCTGTAGATTAAAATCCGTGGTTAATTGCTTTAGGCAAAGTGTGTTTCCTTACATTACCTGTGTTCGTGTGCGTAATTCATTATCTTTGGTTAGGTCGGGAAATTGCACAATGCAATTGGTATGAAAAGTACATATTATATATTTTTAGTTTATTTTTCGTGTGTTTACTACTTTCACTATTACAGTTATTTCTGAAAGTATGAAAAGCATGGAAAAATTATCCGGAAAAATCGTGATAGAAAAAGTTGTGAAATTTTACACATATATGTTGATGTTAAAAAAAAATCGAAAAAAGTGAAAAGAAAAAGAAAGAAGAAAGTTGGAAGTTTGTTAAACCAACGATGTAAAGTTATGTAAGTGGTTCATATGGCCACTATTTGTTGTATATTATATATGGATTGCAAGGGAGTTGGCCGTTATGGGAACGCCAACTAAGGTTATTATTTGTTTAAGATTTTATTGAGTATAATTCGTGTCTACCTAAAGCGTGTGTTTCAAGTGTTAAAGCGTGAGTTATTCATTGATATGAGTCTTATTCATGGGATGGCTGGGAGAGTAATTAACCACACTTAAGATTTTAATTTTATTTGTTTTGTTTATTTTTATTTTTACACCAATTTATATCCCAAATATTATCCATACCCTATATCCTTCTTCATCCAAGCCTTTGATTTATTGAGATTAGGGATTTGAGCAATCTAAAGTATCGTAGTCGTGGATTCGGCTATGTATTTATGATTTTGTCGCCCTTTTTGATATACTATTATTGGTAAAGATTACTTGGTCCTATCTTTAGCCTATTCGAGTTAAGGAATTGAGCAATTGCGAGTATTGTGGTCGTGGATTCGATAATGTATTCGTGATTTTGTCACTTTTTCTGGAATATGAGATCGATAGAGATTAAAAAGAATGATCAACCCTTAAACCTCATAACCCTTTTTACCGCTTTAGACTTGTTACCCTTGGCTTTAGTGGGGGAGATGTGTATACTTGTCAAGCCTATGATAGAATATTCGTCACGACTGAGCAACTAAACGATTTAGAATTGTTTTACATTGAAATATTATTTTGGTTTCTA
Source organism: Artemisia annua (assembly GCA_014162995.1). Taxonomy (NCBI): domain Eukaryota; kingdom Viridiplantae; phylum Streptophyta; class Magnoliopsida; order Asterales; family Asteraceae; genus Artemisia; species Artemisia annua. The sequence continues at coordinate 85,422 of LBNU01011227.1, forward strand.
CTTCGTTAAGTGTTTAGTTGTGTGATTATGACATAAAACGAATACGTGCTTAATGATAAAAATCATTCGGGACATATTTTCATATGATAAATTCTAAGGTTTACTTGGGGACAAGTAAAGTTCAAGTGGGGGGATATTTGATGAACTCAAATAAGTACATTTTTATATCATCATTTATCCTATCTAATTTACCTGTTTTATTATATTATGTATGAGAATTGGTGCATTTACGTTTACTTTAGTGATTCTCAGGTAAAAACAGGAAATATGTGAAACTTGGCGATTTTGGACTAATTATGGAGCAAAACAAGCGAGATGTCAAAAGTCTACTGAAATCCAGAAGATGCGCCGTATCTCACTCAACAGATACGACGCAATATCATACTTAGATGAATTCGAAGACCATTGCCTGACTTTGAAGAATGCGCCGCATGCCATTCTGACATGCGTCGCATATGAAACTTTGGTCAAAGAAGAAGATCAAGCTCGTTCTACTCCAGATACGCCGCATTACACTTCCAACATACGGCGTATCACTATCAAGATTTCACCAGATACAATCCAAGACTGTTAAAGAACATGCGCCGCATACAAAGATCAAGTTACGCCGCATCTGAAGACGGTGTACGAATATTCCAGAATATATTAATCTTGCACCCCACGCGAAGTTAAGTCGATGGGCCGCATCTATTCATTCTATGCGCCGCATCGATCCCTCAGACAGAAACTATAAATACCCCAAGGCTGCATACGAATTAAAGAGACCAAATACCAAAACCCTAAGTCGATTCCAGCCGAGCAGAAGCATAAGACACACCAGAAAAGGAGATACAAGAGCTGTAAGAAGGTCCTGCATGTATTTAATTCATTAAGTAGTTTTGTTCTATTGTATTAGTACGCTTTAATTCATCAGGATTGATGGGCTTGTGTCATGTGACTACGGAAGATCATGCAGTCCCCTTAAAATTGCTTTCCCATTAATTAAAGTTTATATGTTGATGTCTTTGGTGACTTTTATTAGTGCATTGATAACCTTTGTGTCTAGCTGAGCTTAGTACTGGGTCGCCATGCCTCTTCCTCGCCTACTTTATCTAACGTCTTTAGAAAAGTAGGATAGACATAAGTAATCATTAAGGGTTTACTCGCCGATAAGATTAGAGCCAACGAGAAAAGGTTAATTATATACACTTCATATAAAACTAGCAATAAAACAAGTGACAAGCTACTTAATCATAAGGACAGGTCTTCTTATTGTCTGAAGTATCTATATGTGTACATGCTTGCTATTCGCTGAATCGTGTAGATTAGTTTAGTTTAGAATTTAGTTACAACCAAAACCGTGCCAGTCTCTCAGGCTGAAACCCCCCCCCCCCTTTTATGTTAGATTAGGTTGTACAGTTAACTTAGGTTGTAAAACTAACTTAGATATTAAAATACTGATTAGAATAACTAGATAATACGTTCCACTCTTAGTGATCGACACTTTACTTACCATTATATTCATACTGACCGGGTACACTGCTCGTTAAGTGTGTGTGTTATTGATAAGTCGGCTAAATATAAATTTAAAACTTGAGTAGGCATTAATACTGCTAAACCACAAAGACACACGACGTGCATCAATCGTCCTTGTGCACAATTCGAACAAGAGGAAGGAAACAAAGATTTTCATGGTTTGCGTTTGGAGTTTATCATTCAAGGAAGGTCAATCCCTTTTAAATAAACGTGGTCAATGTGTATCATGGTTATCATTGGGGCCAAACGAAATAAATAGGAGAGTTAGTAACATGAATCGTCCTTGTGGAGGTGTTAACGAAGAGAAAAGAACAAAAAGAACATTATGATGATTTGTTTTGCATGGTTGGGAGTATTAGGAAGTCAACACTTGATTAAAACATGTTGTAAGTGTTTGGGGAGGTGTTTGTGAGGCTTTAGGGATTAACGAGTATGTTCTTAACAAATGTACACATTTGTTATTAAGTTGTGAAATCGACTCATGGTGCTATGCTTTGGTCGATTTTAAGTGAGCAAACGTTCACGGTTTTTAGAATGGTTTGTTCCTCATGATTCTCTAGTGTGAGGTGTATTAGGATACGCAAAAATATATAGGTGTTGTTAAGTGAATTCGTGAGAAATCGAGGCCAAGTAAACGTGCGTTGAACATGTATATCGAAATAATATAAAGGGTTGTGGGCTTATATGGTTTTTGGGCTTGTGGGGTCTCGTGGGCTGGATCAAACGAAAGAAAGAAAAAGAAAAGAAATATAGACAAGGGTCCGTTTGGTGTGTTGGTTAACGAAAGGAGTGGGCCAGTGCCCAATGGGTCCCGTAGGCCCATTTACCAAGGTTTGAGTGTCGTGTCGAGTTCCAATATAGTTATCGAGTATTTGTGGAAATTTCTGTGAGCTCGGGAATTTGTTTGAACATGTTTGGTTAAATGACGAAATGTATATATACGTTAAACGTTATATATTAAACGTGAAAAGTTTAAAAGGAATTTGCGTTTTATTAGACTATCAAGGGTTGTTGTGAACATTCCTAGGTAAATGGTAGTCAAAATACTCATTGTGATTAAAAATAGTAGAGCATAAATAACAAAAAAAAAAAAAAAAAAAAAAAAAATTGTTACTGGTAAAAATGGTTATTAAATAAAGTAATGATTCACAAATCATAATTAGCATTTATTATTTATCGGGGAAAATTACGAGAGTCTTCGTTCAAACATTTCCTGCATAAACTTAGTAGATCGCTGGCGCGAGTCTTCGACGCTTCAACTAACGGATGGTCACTAGTGCATGCTGGCGCGTTATTTGCATAACGGATGGTCACCAAGTCATGCACTAGATCGCTAGTGCGTTAGTCAATTAATCTAATACTCGGATGGTCATTCCCTTATTCATACACTTAATATTTTTACTAAGCCATCATCATATCCGGATGCTCGAAAGCTAACAACGAATACAACAGTACGGTTGGGTAAGGATAACATTTAGGACATAAATTGGTGTAAAATAAAAATAATCAAACAAATAGATTAAAATCCTAAGTGTGATTTTACTTTCCCAACCATCCCATGAATAAGACTTATATCATTGAATAACTCACGCTTTTGACTCTTGTAACTCACGCTTTAGGTAGACACGAATTAAACTCAATAATATCTTAAACAAAGAATAAACCTTAGTTGCCGTTCCCATAACAGCCAACTCCCGTTCAACCCATAAATATAATACAACAACAAATAGTGGAGATATTTTCCACTTAATACAAAACTTTACATAAGTTGGTTTAAAACAAACTTCCAACTTCTTCTTCTTTCTTTTTCTTTTCTATTTTTTCGATTTTTTTATACTAACATAGATGTGTAAAATTTCACAACTTTTCTATCACGATTTTTCCGGATAATTTTTCCATATTTTCATAACTTTCAGAAATAATTGTAATAGTGAAAGTAGTAAACACACGAAAAATAAACTACAAATTATACAATATGTACTTTCACTCCAATTGCATTGTGCAATTTCCTGACCTAACCAAAGATAATGAATTACGCACGCGATCACAGTTAATGTTAGGAAACACACTTTGCCTAAAGTAACTAACCACGAACTTTAATCTATAGGGTAGGCTAAGGTGTAAAGGTGTAACAAAACCTTTTAACAAAGGTGTAAGAAACGAAAGAATGACTCTGAGGGTTTTTCTAGGGGCATCTTACTCTAAAAGTGAGAGTAAACAAAAGGGTTTATACGGGGGTTAACTAACCAGTGTAGTTAGTTAATATCACATAACATATATAGGCTTTTTGGGTGTAATCCTAGAAATTTACCAAGTTAGACAAGTCACTCCAATTATATCGATAATACTCATTATGGTGGTCTTCAATAGTATACAAGCCAAGTTCTAAAGTTTACAAGTCACCGGCATACTAAAGTTTTTAATTTTTGGAAAACTGAGGTTATGTGTGTGGCTATGTAATTTAGACTTAAACAAAAACATGCTAAAAAATATTTTAAATTTTGATATATTAAGCGCATTTTAAGCATATTTTGAAAAGTTTGGGACAAGTAAGCGTTCTAATTCTCCATCCTCCCACTTAAGTTAAACAACGTTCTCGTTGTTTGTATTAAAATTTAAAAACTGAAAATTAAAAGAATTAGAACGTGGAAACTCCCCTGAGATTTGCTCGGTATGATCCTCCATTATGCGTTTATGAGAAAAATCTACTTTCTTGTGGATGAGAAACGTTAAGGCTCAATGAATGATGTTCCCATAGAAAGTACAGGAATCTATTATACCACCAAAACTTTAACACACCTGAATTAAGATGGTTCAAACTTGCATAATTTATTAGTAGTTAGTAAAAATAAACCTAAAAATAAAAACTGTAAATCATCAGGTCAGTCGATACGCGCATCCTATGAAAGAGGATGTGCCGTATCGAGCCTGGAATTAATACGAATCAGAAAATAAATGCGTCACATCCTTAAACAGGGATGCGCCGCATTAAATAAACTGACAGAATGTTTAAAAGAAAATAAAAATGCAGAAAAATAAAATGGATGTGACCTGTGCAGTTAATACGTCGCATCCTATGATGGAGATGCGCCGCATCTTCTGCAGGTCTGACAGACTTGACACAAACAGAAAAATAAGATAAAAATCTTTGTTGTCTCCCGGTCAACACTTGTCTTTATTCCAGAGTATTCAAGTTAGACTCACGTTCAGCTCCTAGTATCTATCATTGAAAGAGTCGCAGGCGTCGTGCTCTCCCATTCTCAAACTTGTCACATTTAACTTATCTTGTCCATCTTCGATCTTTATGCCATTTCTTTTCAAGATCTGTTCAAAGAAAGCTCTATCCCTTTTGGGTAGTGATGATAAAACAATAGATGGGAAATTATTGTTATTATGTAGACATAAATAGGCAAGATTTGGTGGCAACTCAACAAACACCTCTTTATATTTATCAGCATTTCTAGTTTTTCTATGTTTGTTGACAATAATACAATCGTGCCACTCATCATCAATTAAATCATCGTTTCCCAATTCAATAGGTACGGTAAGATCAATAAACTCTTTGGATTTTTCATTATTTGGGTTAGACGACAATTTTTGTATCAAAGTTTCACCCATAAGCCTTGCTTCTAGGTCGAGGTCCATTCTTTTGCATAATCCTAGCATATACACGTTCCTAATTATGCTTTTAATCCGATTTTCACATTTATAGACTAATTTATCATCCCCCACTTTTAATGATATTTTTCTTTTAAACACGTCAATTTTAGCATAAGCAGTAGACAAGAAAGGTCGTCCAAGGATTAAGGGAATCTTAATATCCTCAGGCATATCTAGTATTATAAAGTCTACGGGGAACACAAATTTCTCGATCCTAACTAGTATGTTTTCAGCAATCCCCTCAGGTCGTTTTGCTGTTTTATCAGCCAATTCAATAAGCAGCTTAGTTGGTGTTAATTTTCCTAACCCTAGGGTAGTGAATGTCTTAAAGGGCATAACACTAACGCTAGCTCCTAAGTCAGCTAATGCATTATTGAAAGTCATGTTATTAATTGAACAAGGTAAAGTAAACTTCCTGGGTCTTTTTCTTTATGAGGCAAGGCATGTAGATCAGTGGCAGAGCTCTCTTCTTTCATTGCAGCCTTGATCTCCTCTTCAATCTTTGATTTTTCCTTGAGTAGTCTCCTAACACTGATTGAAGAGTTAAAGAAATATTGGGGTTTTAAAACATTACCATTCTTTAATGTTTCAGGGAAAGGTAAGTTAGGCATGACTTCTTTGGTAGTGATGATGGCTTTGACATGATCTCTTGGATTAGTTTCAGTTGAGCTAGGTAGACCTCCAATTCCCCTTTCTTGAAGAACCTTGCCCATCTGACCGATTTGTTACTCTAATGCTTTGATCGAAGCTCTTTGGTTTCTTGTGACGTTATCCGTTGAAGCTTGGATTTCTTTGATCATAGCAGTGTTCTCTTCATGTCTTTTAGCAGCATCAACCATAATTTGCTTCAAAGTGTCATCCAAAGTTTGCCTTCTCTCTTGATATGTGGGATTTCCATTGTACTTTTGATAGTATCCCGGAATAGCTTCCCTAAATTTCCCTGAAGGTTGGAATGGTTGACCAAATTGTGTGTAGAATGCTTCTTCAAAAGTCTCACTTTCATTCTTTGTAGGTCAATCCTTGTTGTAGTGAGGTCCTTCGCATTTTTCACATCCAACTTGGGCAGCATATACTTGTTCATCTCTCTTCTTCATATCTCTACTAATTTTGTCCAATTGAGCTTGTATAGCAGCAAACCCGTCAAAATTAGTGCTGCTCTTAGATATAGTAGAGGTCCCATCGTGCCATTTTTGAGAATGATCAGTAGCTTATCGGATAGCTTTCCTAGCATTCACTGCACTCATTTGTGGTACAACACTCTTAGCATCCAAGATTTGTCTAGTAGGCACGTCCAATCCTTGATAGAATAATATTATCTCCTGCATTGTGGTTAGATAGTGTTGAGGACATTTCACCAATAAATCTTTGAAACGCTCCCAAGCCTGATAGAGAGTTTCATCGGGCTCTTGCTTGAAGTTGTTGATAGCCTCCATCTTTTAGCAGATTTAGCAGGTGGACAATATCTTTTGAGTAATTTGCTCTTCAGATCATCCCATGTTATGATTGAACCTGCTGGTTCATTCCTTAGCCACTTATTAGTAGCCCCTTTAAGCAAAATTGGGAAGATTCGAAGCATAAGTTGGTCATCAGAAACTCCTTATGTAGTAAACAAATCTAAAATCTCGAGGACTTTTTCCACATGTTCATTTGCATCTTCATTTTCTGTCCCACTTAAAGCATTTTCTCTTAGCTCCTTGAGAAACTGGCCCTTTAACTCAAACTTTGACTTGTCGTCAAACTTTGGTCTAGCAATCCTTGAACTGTAGTCTGATCAGGTTTTGTTCATGTATTCCTCCATGGTTGTTTCTTCCGTCATTGTTTCTGTTTCGACTTCCTCCTCTTCTTGTTCAGAAAAATAATCAAGCTCAAAAGAACTTGAATGGTCAAAGCTTTTTGTGTTGGAAAGCTTTTTAAGCGAATGAAAAGCTCGTTCAGGTTCTTCGTAAGGTGTAATTAAGTTCTTAGTTGAACTTCTAGTAATGCACTACCTGAAATCATCACAAAAGCATCAGCAGGGTATGTTCAAGAAAGTAAAATATCAAAAAATTAACAACGAAAACGGAATACGAAGAATAAAAGTTGCTGATATCTGCAGGTGTTGCGCCGTATCCTGAAAAAAGGATACGCCGTATCTAATTACATTAAAATTAAATCAGAATTTTATTTAGAAAATCGATATGCCACTTTGAATTAGAATGTGCCGTATCTTATTAAATATATAAAATCAATTATATTTATAAAAATTTAAATGCGCCGCATAAGCAGAAGCTAATGCGCCGTATTTTCCTTATGCTTTAGAATACAAGATTTTTGATTCAGTGAATGCGCCGTATCTATAAAAATCGATGCGTCGCTTCTGTTTAATTAATTCGAAAACTGTTTTTAATTAAGTATGTAATACGCCGTATCTGATGAAACAGATGCGTTGTATGGCGTTAAGGTTTCGAAAAATTTCTTTTAAAAACAGAATACGCCGTATCTAGGGGATAGATGCACCGTACCCGAATAATTAAACGCGTTGTATTTATAAAAAGTTAAAACGTAATACGCCATATCTGTGAAAATAGATGCGCCGTATCGTTTGTATCAGCACAATACAACGACAACAGTTATGCAGAAAAACAAAGAAAAAATAATTAAATATAAAAATTACAGAAAATTAAAAACAAACTAAAATAGTAAACATGCAAATTATACAATGAATGCAATATAACTAATATACAACAAAGTTAGTGGTTAGAATCCAAAAACCTAATAAAAAGAAAATCTAATTCTAATCAGATAAACAGATAATAACAATTCACTCCCTGGCAGCGGCGCCAAAAACTTGATGCGCGTGATGTATCGTTGCGGTTTAGCAGTATTAATGCCTACTCAAGTTTTAAATTTATATTTAGCCGACTTATCAATAACACACACACTTAACGAGCAGTGTATGCGGTCAGTATGAATATAATGGTAAGTAGAGTGTCGATCACTAAGAGTGGAACGTATTATCTAGTTAACATAATCAGTATTTTAATATCCTAAGTTAGTTTTACAGTCTAATCTAACGAAAAAGGGGTTTCAGCCTGAGAGACTGGCACAATTTGGTTTTATTAAATAGTAAATAAACTAATGAGCACGAATCAGCGAATAACAACACGTACACAGATAGATAATAGAAGCAAAAGATGGCCTGTCCGGATAGTTAAGCAGCTAGTCACTTGTTTTATTGCTAGTTTTATATGAAGCGTATTGTTGGGACATAAAGTCAAAGTACTGCTGCTCATCAATGTACTGCTCTCATATAAAGGTCAAAGTACTGCTCAAAGAATAAAGTCAAAGAACTGCTCGTCAAAGTGCTGCTGAAGTAAAAGGACTAACATGCAAATCATGCAAATTGTTTAAGTATTATTATGTAAATCTAGAATATTCTAAGTTAGAGTTAGGTTACTTGTCGTTCAAGTATTGTAAACCGGCTAGGGTTTTTCTTATGCCTATAAAAGGATCCCTAGGTTGGCATTAGAGATACGATTAGAGATACAATACAAGTTCGATATTAGAGTTGTTAGGGTTGTTTGTGAATCTGTGTATAAAAGCAGGTTGAAAGGTTTTAATAAAATCATTCAAGTTTATTATTCTTCTTAAGCTTTGTTGAAGTAGATTCCGCATACTTAATAAAGTTATTCAGTGTTTCATTGTTAGTAGTTTAGGATTTATCCGAGATTACCAAACCCTTAACAAGCTACATAGTTAGTTTGGTCAGAGTATATCGATCCAACATGTATCGTAATCTAATCTGTCTCGTTGGATCTCATTATATCGGCGAGTAAACCCTTAATGATCACTTATGTCTATCCTATTAATCTAAAGACATCAGCTAAATAGGCGAGGAACAGGTATGGCAGCCCACAGGCTCAGCTAGACACAGAGGTTATCAATTCACTAATATAAGTCACCAAAAACATCATCATATAAACTTAATTGATGGGAAAGCAATTTTAAGGGGAGCAGTATGGTGGCCACAAGCCCATCAATCCTGATGAATTAAAGCGTACTATTACAATAAAACAAAACTACTTAATGAATTAAATACATGCAGGACCTTCTTACAGCTCTAATATCTGCGTTTGGGGTGTGACTTGTGTTGCTTGTTCGACTGAATTCGTCTCCGTAGGGTTTTGTTGCAAACAAAATTCATATATGTCTTGGGGTATTTATAGTTTTGCCAGAGGGTACGATGCGGCGCATCACATAGGTAGATGCGGCGCATGTACTTAACTTCGCGTGGGGTCCAAGATTAATATATACTGGAATATTCGTACACCGTCTTCAGATGCGGCGTATCTTGATCTTTTATGCGGCGCATGTCCTTCAGTGTCTTGGATTGCATTTGGTGAAGTTTGGATAGTGATATGCCGTGTGTCAGAAGTATAATGCGGCGTATCTGGAGTAGAACAAGCTTGATCTTCTTCGTTGACCAAAGTTTCATATGCGGTGCATGATAGAATTACATGCGGCGCATTCTTCAAAGTCAGGCAATGGTCTTCGAATTCATCTAAGTATGATATTGCGGCGTATCTGTTGATAGAGATACGGCGCATCTTCTAGATTTCAGTAGACTTTTGACATCTTGCTTATTTTGCTCCACAATTCTTCCAAAATCGCTAAGTTTCACCAATTGCTTGTTTTTACCAGAGAATTAGTAAAGTAAACAATTAAGTATCGATTCTCATAGATAATATAATAAAACAAGTCAAATAAATAGGATAAATGATGATAATAATATGTACTTATTTGATGTCATCAATATTACATCTTATTTTCTTTTCATCCTAACACTCAGAAAATTTTTAACACATTTCTCTCTTTTCTCTTGCATATGAATGACCCAAACACCATCCTAAACCCACCATAAATCACCATAAAATCAGCACAAATCTCATCCATTTTCCAATGGTTTTTCATGAAAGTTTAACAAGGGTTTTTATAACTTCGATTGTGTAGATCAAGCATTTTAAGGAATGGTTATTAATTTTGAAACGTGCTTATGGTTGGAAAATTTTGAAGATTACGATAGTGATTCTTGTTTTGGTTCTTGGTTCTTTGTTCATGTTCTTGTAATTTTCCTCCATAGATATTTGTAAGGAAACATCATAATCTGTATTTCTATACTTTCAAATATGTTTTTATGTGTTATATGCATTTATATCATAGATTATACCATGTACAAAGCCTGAAAACCTTAGAAAACGTGTTTTAATTCATTGTTTCTGTGATAATTTTGGGTCTCTTGGGAAAACGGATTTTGTGTGAAATATTCGTGGACTATGGAACTTAGAAAAAAATATAGGGTTGTAGATCTATGTCTTGTGGTCGTTTCTCCCGATGGCTCATTTCGTATCTCCACATGATGATTTAAGTAGAAAATAAACGGTAGAAGTTGTCGAAAACCACACACTAAAATTTATTGGCTAAAATCTCTTAAAGTTTGCATATAACCCTCCATTGCACAAAGAATAAAAGTTGTAGATAATACTTTAACTTAAATGTGGTTGTGGATTGCGGTCAATCCGATTTTTAGTTTGTAAACCATGGCCGTTTTTGTGGGACTGTTTTAGCAGCCAAATTAACACCTTTGACACTTAAGGGCAAATTAGTAATTTTACCCAGGTTATACAACCTTTATGGTAGTGGGGCCCACATAGCTGAAAAATAGACTCAAATACCTTACTGGAGATGTAAAAACTGAGTCGTGATCATTTAGGCTTTAGGAGTAATTAATTTATTAAGTCGGGAAGTTTTGTACAAACCAAACAACAACTATAACTAGGCCTTGTAAACTTTACACATCACTTTAGTCTCTAGCATTTTGGAAACCTTATATACACTAAGTACAATGGTATAATCGATATATAGACTATATAACACTATTTTCCATTCATATGTTTATTACTTATAAACCTAAATGCAATGATATACTCTGGGTTTATATTAGATTTTTTCCTCGGCTTTCGACATCTTATTTACACTCTCGTAATCACTTTGCTTAAGGTGAGTGATGCGGTTGGATTGCCCCCCTCGCAAAAAGGTTTTACTTCTCAAGGGATCTTGAGAAGCTTGCAATCCCCACCAGGCAGTGTACCTGACCGATGTAGTATAGTGTAGTGGCAAGTACCGGGGGATTGAGCGTTCTCTAGGGGAATAGTGTCGTTAGGATTGAAAAGCTACTCTAATAGGTCTAAGGGTGAGGGAAGATTCTTTTTGTATTTTATTATTTTTTAGAAAGCAAGTAAAAATCTCGGGTTTGAAGGAGCGGGCGGAATTGGTTGCTAGTCAACTAACCCAAATTACTAAAATTGCAAATAAAATAAAATGACAAGAAAGTAAATGTTGTGAAAACTTATATGGAGAGAAGTGTGTTTACTTAGATTTCCTTACTCCCTAACTATCTTTTATTGATTGATTAGTGTGTATTAATTGCGTGGATGACGGATTGTATTCCTTAATA
>LBNU01011227.1:115339-143160 GCA_014162995.1 Artemisia annua
CCCAATTCCGTTTCATAATCACTCGATCTCATTACCGTTTTCGACACAATTCACTCCTCGTCGGGATTTTAAACGACCCGAGGAATTCCTATACTATCCTTGGTGCATTGTGCTCTTAGATAGTTTGACTTTAGTCAACCAATTCCTTGGTTGACTTTTGTTGACCGTTTCTGAGCCAATCAGTCTATATTAAGGTTTCACACATTACCTTAACGCCACTATAAATTTTTATTCATGTATAGCCTCTTCTTATGACGGCTAACTTGGTTTAGTTTTCACTTTCTCATCTCTCTACCCGTACTCATGTCATATCGGCTATACATAAGCCTACTCATTTATAATTCTTTATTTACATAAAAGGCGTCCCAATCTATGCAAGTAAGGAATTATAAACTTATGGTTTGGCGATTTACAATTTCTTTATTTAAATGAAGAGGCGTCCTAATCCATTTAAATAAGGAGATTATAAATTATCCTACTCACGTACTTCCGACACAACAATCATACTTACTTTACTTTCCATATTTTCTAGCCTTTGATCCAATCGCACTAACCTTTCATCCATGCCATAAAGGCAAGCTAACAACCATGCCGTGAAGGCAAGCTAAAAACCATGCGGGGAAGGCAAGCTAACAACCATGCCGGGAAGGCAAGCTAACAACCATGCAGGGAAGGCAAGCTAAACTAGTTTGATATAATCCAAAGGCACATTAATTACATATAGGTTTAAATCACGCTCAATGTATTAATCAATATTTGCGTATAAAGTATTTATTCCCTTTATACAGTATATATTATGGTATGAATGATACGTTAGAATAAAATTACTATTTTCTAATAATTGGTATTGTGATTCTAAAAGTCATATTTGGAGCATAGTTATTGTCAAAAAATTTCAAACCTTTGTAACTAAATTAACATGCTACCACGCTTTTCATGTTAATATACAATTGGACAATAAACTTTTATTCATACCTGATTAAGTGCTTTGAGACCCCACTTTACAATTGGAAGATAGTTCATTCATGAATTACTATGGATTACTATGGATTACTATGTTAATAAGTTACCTCGTAAAACAACCGATATATATTCTTTCAGCCGCTTATACTGCTTGTACACTTTGTAACAAATCATGTGATAAATGTTCCATATATAACCATTTGTATGATATACCTTATTTTCTTTATCTCTTTGGTCATGACACATTCTCTTTGGTCATGACCCCTTCTAGTATTGGATAAGTGTTTAATAGGAAGGGTTATTCAAATGCAACTTAGATCCGGAGGATATATGTTTAACTTGGGTATATACATCACTAAATTGATATGGCGTAAACAATATATAAAGAGCTATGAATATATTAGTCTAATTCTTCACGAACCGGAAGCCTACCTTTTAGATATCCGTGTAAAACATTTCTAGGGGAACTATTGTTTTAATCATGGCACACCAAACGGGTAAATTACGTTTGAAGAATAAGTGATGCCTTGGCAATTAAACTCCCCATTGTGATGGAGAAGGATTATATTAACAATGACAATAGACAACCTTAACAAAATCGATTAAAATAACAATGACAACCTTAACAAAATAGATGATGCGAGAATTTTTACTATCATAGAAGATGGAGAAGCATTACATTAACAAATCTTAATAACAAAAATCAATAAAAATAGCTTTAATGTCCATTGAAAGCTAAAGGTATTGCGCAAGCACCAAATAGGTAGAAACTTAATTGCGCTTTAAATATATCTAGAACATGACTATACTAATTATGCAAAATAGAATAAGATAACTACTTCCACATATTTGAGATCTAATACATCAGGCAAATTAACTAACTAAAATTAACCTCTCAATTCATCCATTACAAAGAATGTTACTTAACCTCTCAATTCATCAATGTTTCTGGAACTGTTTTGTGTTAACAAGAGCTCCAATAGATATTATTTCTCCACCATGAAGCAAAGAGCCGAAAAGGCTGGCAAAGACAGTTGGGGCAAACTGATAGATGCGCGTTTCACAATCACCACCCAAAACACCTGCCAAATTTCCCTCTCTCCTAAAAAACATTCGTTGATCCAATACGGTGCCAATTGGCCCGAACACATTTTTGTTGGTTTTAATTGTGAAGCTAGCCAACCTATTTGATTCGGTGTACTCCACTACTTTCAGTTCTGTAACATACTCGTCAGCATCGAAAGTGTGTTGTGGATGGTCAGAGTGATCAGGAATAATTCCAATTAAGTCGGTGAGAGAAGTGAAGGGATACAGTTCATCTAACACGGCTCGAATGCCTTATATCATAGGGCCTGAAGCATAGGCTCTTAAACTGTTGACTTGCGAAAAGTCTATCACCCAAGAGGTTATGTTTGCATCGGGATTTTCCATTTCCCTGTCACCAAGTTTGTAAACCTCATTAGATTCATCTGCATTTTTTTTTTTTTTTTTTTTTTGCAGATAACACTTCATCTCCCATTAGTTTGACTGTGTGGGTGTTGATAAAAAGAGAGACAAGATTGTGTGGGTGTTGATAAAAAGAGAGACAAGTTGTAGAGAGAGAATTTTATAAAAAGAGAAACAAGCGAGAGAAAATTTGTGGGAAATGTGAGAGGTGAAATTGGCGGGAAATGAAAATTGGGTAAAGCGGGGAATGAAAAATACACATTTATAAAGTTAGTATGTGTCAACTTGGGTCAACAATTGACTATGATGAAAGACTATAAAGGTCACATGGTCTCATTTAACCTTATTTTTGTAACAACATAATTTGATATCCCTTTTATATGTTAATGTAATCTTTTCTAATCCATCATCAAATTGACTTAGTGGACACCATGCCGCAACGCCACGGCTCAAGTTATCCAAAACCTTGATTTAGACCGATTTAATATTTTGTTTTGCACATTTTACACTCTTGAATAGCAGCGGTTCCCAAACGAATACGAGTATATGTTTTTGAGTTTAAAGGAAGGATTATTCTATATTAATTAGTACTGTATTTAGTTAGGGAAATGATTTGCACATTTTGAAAATTGATTCGAACACTCAAAACTATACATTAAATAGTTGTATTGTATATATACTATGCTTTAACAAGTTGTATATTATAGTGTGCAAATCAAAACACAATGTGTACAATCATCTCCCTATGAAATTATGAAAACCTGAATGTAAACAAATTGCATCTTTTGATACATGAGTTGCTTTTTATGAACAACTTCATTGTTAAATATTTTTTGATTAACAATTTTGTTTTCTCATTATTTTTTGATGAACAACTTTCTTGTTAAATAATTTTTTATAACTATTTACTTGATGAATAATTTTGTTTCTTAATCTTTTTTGATGAGCAACTTTTTGCCGCATTTTTACTTTGAAACATTTTAGTCATTTTTGATAAGGACGGCGTCTGCACTTTCGAAAAGGCTGGGATTGTGCTTGCGATTTAAACATGCAAAAAATAATAATATACGTTTATTTTAGTAAGGTGGCGGTTAGAGAAGGATTTGCGTGTAAAAATAGTTTGAAAGACACATTAAGGTCATCATACACAAATCTTCTTATAAATAACGACCAAATTGAAAAAAAACAAAAAAAAAAAAAAAAAAAAAAAAAAAAAAAAAAAAAAAAAAAAAAAAAAAAAAAAAAAAAAAAAAAAAAAAATCGCATGCAAACCAAACCTAAACACATTGAGCACAAATCGTAAAACAAAGAATATCTAACCGATCATCATCATCTACATATCGTAGTATATACGGTAAAACCTTAATAAATCAAAGCGATTATATATAATATGAGGATGATTGTAAAAGGTGGTGTTTGGAAAAACACAGAAGACGAGATTCTTAAAGCTGCGGTTATGAAATATGGTGAGAATGAATGGGCTCGTATATCTTCGTTACTTGTTCGTAAAGGTGTGAAACAATGCAAGGCTCGTTGGTACCAATGGCTACATCCTTCTATTAAAAAGGTATGCATGCATGATATGATGCATTTATTTAAGTTTACATTGTCTTTGTTTCAAGTTAATAATTGATCAGGATATAATATATGTTGTAAAGATGTCGATAATCAAAAAGAAAGATGTTGATATCATATGGGTTCATGTTGTGGGTCGTAGGTATAGTTAGCATAACAAATACAGTAATATTTTTTATACAAAAGCAAATCCAAACACTAGTTGAGCATCATCAGGACCCAAACACCCCCTTAGTAAAATTACTGCTTATACACCTTTCTTGCTCATTTAAAAAGACTAGCTTTTTTTTAGATTCACCCGGTCCTTATACTTATAGATATTTGAATTATCTCGAATATAATGGTTTTGAACGGCGATTTTATTAGAACTAGCCAGGAGCAAGCTACAGGGGATTATAAGTATGAACAAGCAGTAACTGGATCACTAGTCCAGTTTAACCATCATGGTTTACAAACACCCCAATATAAAAACCAAAGTGTCTAAGGAACAATGAAGGTAACAACTGATCATGAACCACAACTTTGGGATTATATTATGTTCATGTTCTTTTAGATAAACATTAGAAACTTCTTAAGTTACCGTATGCGTAAGAAATATGGATAAAATCTTGTCTAGGAATGCCATGCTCACCCTGAATCTTTTCAAGGGCTAATCTCAATTTCACATACTTTAGGCCAGTGAATACTGAATACACTCTTTGTCATATCTAGAGTATGTACATCTAGTCTAATACTTGTGTAATTCTTTTTGATCAACTTTGTCTACTTTTGTTTGAATTTTTATAGTTTCAGTTATCTACCAGGTTATGCTATGATCAAGTTTGTCTACTTTTCTTTCCGTTTTGCCATTTTGAAGCTCTTTGCACGACATAATCTAACTTCTTTTTTATAATTTGTACAGACTGAGTGGACTAGACAAGAAGATGAGAGGCTACTTCATCTTGCTAAGCTCGCGCCAAGCCAATGGAGTACAATCGCCCCGATTGTTGGCCGCACTCCATTCCAGTGTCTCGAGCGTTACGAGAGACTCCACGACGCGGCTTGTGCTAAAGATGGAACTTATGAAGCCGGTGATGATCCGAGAAAGTTGCTTCATGGAGAGACTGATCCAAATATGGAATCGAAGCCTGCTCGCCCTGATCCAGTTGATATGGACAAAGATGAAATAGAGATGCTTTCAGAAGCACGGACCCGCTTAGCAAACACTAGAGGCAAAAAGGCCAAAAGAAAGGCCCGTGAGAAGCAACTTGAAGAGGCTAGAATGCTTGCGTCCGTACAGAAGAGGAGAGAAATGAAAGCTACAAGAATTGATTATATGCGGAGTAAAAGGAAGAATAAGAAGATTGACTACAATGCTGAAATCCTGTTCGAAAAAAGGCCACCTGCCGGTTTTTATGATGTG
Source organism: Artemisia annua (assembly GCA_014162995.1). Taxonomy (NCBI): domain Eukaryota; kingdom Viridiplantae; phylum Streptophyta; class Magnoliopsida; order Asterales; family Asteraceae; genus Artemisia; species Artemisia annua. Next base: position 120,726 of record LBNU01011227.1, read on the forward strand.
ATTGATGAAAGTTCTGTTGTAGATCAGCCTAAATTCCCTACCACGATTGAAGAATTAGAAGGTCAAAGAAGGGCCGATAAGGAAGTGCGATTGAGAAGACAAGATGTTGCAAGGAACAAAATTGCACAAAGGCAGGATGTGCCATCAACTATACTCAAGACAAACAAAATGAATGATCCAGAAACTATTAGAAAAAGGCCAAATATGAACCTTCCAACACCACAGATTCCAGATTATGAATATCGCCCAAAACTCAAGCATGCAAGGCAAGCTGATATGAGACGGAATTTGCGTTTGGGTTTGAGTGGCCTTCCACAGCCCAAGAATGAGTATCTGATAACTGTCCAACATGCTCCTGAAGATGATGAAGAACCAGAGGAGAAGATGGAAGAGGATATGTCTGACAGAATTGCTCGGGAGAAGGCTGCAGTCCATTAGTACTAGTTGTCGAGTACTAAACCAATGTTGAAGTATTGATTAGTTGGCTAAAATTGGTTGCAAAAGTATAAAAAAGAAACCAACGTGGTGTATATTGGCTCGTTTTGACGACCCTGTGAAATGTAATTATACTGATCTTTGTTATTCTTCTCGGTCTTATTACTGTGTTCAATTTTTATGCTTTAGATTAGTCGTTTCCTCATTGTTTGAGTTTCGATTGAATGATCTTCCACTGGTATTCGATTACTTGATAATCCAAGTTCCAATTAATTTTTCAGTGTCTATCTTCTGATTAGTTGACTTCTAATTCAAGCTTAATAAAAGTAAAAAATATATATATATAATATAGTATATATATATACTAATATATATATAATATATATATAGGTGAAATCTTTCCCTACATCCATGTGTAGCCAATGTAGCTATAATCCCTTAGAAAATCTTTTAAAAATGTACAGTTCAGCCCCTGTGATTTAGCTGCGGGGCTGAACTGTACAGTTTTTAAAGTTTTTAACAAGAGGGGATGTGTAGCTAATTGCCCGTACATCAAAGGTGTGAGCTAAACATACATACATATATATAATATATATATACTATATATATATATATATATATAAAAAAAAAAAATATGATAATATTGGTCCAGAGCAGTTTACCCAAACATCAGTTATCAGTTTGGATTTTCACAATTCCCAGTTTGAGTTTCAGTCCAAAGTGGTTCCGTCTGGTTTTGTTTTGACCGTGTTCAGGCAGATGATGCCAAAAGTTTTCCAACTTCATGTTATTCCAGAATTATTAGTTAACTGAACAAGGAGTCTTCCGTCATATCAGATAAGAATGCTTCAATGACCAGGAGGTGTGAAGATTTTCCGTGATGACCACTATAACGTAAACTTTTCGTTCACTTTGTGTATGTGGTAGATTGATATATGAAACATGTGTAATGATCATATATTCCTTAAAATGGGCACTGCATAACATTTAAAATGAAAATTGCTACGTTTTACAAAAAAAAAAAAAAAAAAAAAAAAAAAAAAAAAAAAGCAGAAGGAAAAGGAGCATATAAACAAGGTAAGAGAGTTCTTATTCATGACTTGCTTCAAAACATCAAGGTACAAAAAGTTGATCCTTCAACAACTTAAGCAAATTATATCAAGCAGAACCACTACAAGTTGATGCATACAAACTTCTAATATGCATCACTGCTACACCAAACAGGATCGAGAAAAACATACAGTTTGGGGTCCAAATCATAAGCTTAAACTCGATACAGACAACACCGAGAAGTTTCATAGCAACGATTGTCATCTCTTAAGAAGGTTTATTATAAAGTTCACGAGTGTTTTTCCTTGCACACTCCAAGATAGTTTTGTCAGCAGTGATAAAGTATGCAGCAATTGAAGCTGTTTGAACAACGGAAAAAGAAAATTTGCAATTAGAAATTCCTAACTGGTAGATACTCATTTGGATAAAGCAAAGAACTGAGTTTTGAGTATTGGTATTTCAAACTACGACAATAAACCAAAGATAAATAAATTAAACAGAGAAAGTTTGGAATGTACCAGCAGATATTATGAGCGCCTGAGCAGTATAATTCAAGTTAGACTTTGCCCAAGGAATCGTCCGAACAGCAACTAACTGAAAACCAGAGAATTACAAATATTATGAACAGGATTAGTAAAATACTAAATTGGTAATGAATATTGACAAAAACAAGAAAGAACAAGAGAACTCATTAAGAACTTTTACTAGTCAAAATGGCTGTAACAACCACGTTTAGTATGCCACGTTTAGTATGCCACGAGGATTAAGATGAAGTGTTCTTATTAGCAGTGAAACAGTGGACAACAATCATAATATTTACTTATTTCAATAATCTGCATCTTTATTACGAAAGCAGATAAATTGCAATACAAAAATTATACACATTTTGTGACCTCAATGTTTCTTACAAAGACATGAAGAAAGAAGATAATGATTGGAATATAGATGATCTCGTGAAAGGGGCACTAGAAGCGGAAAAGAATTCTATTGACTTTCTTGGATGAAAGTCCAGTTCTTACCTTAGTAAGATAATCAACAAGCTTTAACCACTCAGGGGTGGCCTAGTTGCAAAAGACTTATGACTATGATCACTAAAATGTGAGAGGTCTCAAGTTCAATTCATGCTTAGTGCAAACAACACTGAAGTGGCCAATCCAACCTCCTGAAGTGACTATCATCACTAAAATGTGAGAGGTCTCAAGTTTAATTCATGCTTGGTGCAAACAACCCTGAAGTGGCCAATCCAACCTCCTCAAAAGGGAGGGCTTTACCCGGTTAGAGTTTTTGGTGGTGTGTTCAAACCCTGTGGATTAGTCGACCGAAAGGTCGGAACTCCAAAAAACGATAATCAAGAACCCAAGATTAAAGACATCCCACACCTCATAAACCTTTATCTAGAGTGGACAGCACTGTCGCACTTGGAAGTTCTTTCACTGAGTGAAGATCCTTCGAAGAAAATACAAAATGATCTTAAGTGTGTAAAGTGGTGCTTAGATCACTTAGGGCTTCTTACTCTTAATCTTCATGATCAGATACGCAGTTAAGCGTTGATAATTCATCTGCCTGCTAATTCCAGAAGAGTAGGTATTCTCAAGGATAAGGTTGCTAAAGCTATGCTTTAGTCCTCCAATAAGGCTTCGTATATATATAGATAGTCAGTCACATTTTTACATGCTTATCATTAGGTTCTCGAATTTTTTAGGCCCCTTTTTGCTATGTTAAAACTACTAGAGATTTCGGGCGTCATTGTTACGCCTATTTTGTAAGGATCAACATTATAGTCAATGTAGAAACTTCTAAAAGATATTTGATGTAAAACTCAAAAAGGCCCCATTTTAATACTTTGCTTTAGGCCTCAAATAATGCATTATATTCCAGGTCGTTGACTAGATGTGGATGGTTATGCTATTGGTTTAATTTGTGCAGTAGGAAGCTGCATTAGAGACTCAGCAGGTTTTATTGTTTTAGCATTCTCATGCAACTTTGGTCAAGGCGATGCTGAGGCTAAACCCTTGCTCCAGGGCTCCTCTTGGCTAATCAGTTTGGCATTACACTTCGCAGATATATTTTGTATCTTGAAGCCAGCTATCTAATTCCTTTACTTATAGCTCCAGATAGCATGCATAACCTTTCTATTATAAAAAGGCATTGCGGTTCTTACTATTTCCTTCACAGACTGAAAGATTCATTAGAAAGTGGGTATCTAGCTAGTGTAAAAATGTGACTTTCACTGTTTCCTTCTGTTTAGACCTTTAAATGGAAAAAGTTTTTATTTTATATAGGGGAACGCTGGAATTGTGTAGATGCTAATAAGACATTCAGCACTATATCGATTCTCATTCTCTTGTCTATGAAAAGGGACCTAAGAGATGGCTTCTCGGGTCACTTGGTCTTTCCAGTACCTCTCGAACACTTTACTGATTTAAGAGTAAGGGATAGGCTCTGTGCGTGTTTCCAAATGGTAATTGATAAAGGAAAGGGTAATACACTTTCTGTATCTTAGATTAAAGGTTTGAGGGTGAGACGTCAGAGTCCAGACCCCATTGACAAAAAGGCCAAGAATAATGTATTGACTGGGACAGAAGGAGAAGCGGATTATTTCGACAGCTAAAGCAAGGAGAAAGAAATCTCGGTAAATATAGGCCCCAAGGCTTCAAGATATAACCCTAAATTGAGTGAGTACGAAGAATACATTTATAACCCTTCACTAATGATTACGTCAAACGACTAAATACAAATAAATGAATCGTTTAGCTACCAGTCAAATGCCAAAAATACCCTTCCATCATGAGTGCATGACTAATTTAACTTCTACTTTCAAAAGTGAAGAAAATCTTGTGCACAAGATGAATATAATTGGTGACTTATAAAGTATGACTCAAGGGTAACTTGGTTCAGTAAAAAGGATGACAATGCATTTAACTTCGGCATTCTAACATTTAAATTGTTGCTACTTTTTCTTGCATATAGAGTAACCTTCTATGTGATAACACGTTATCTGCTAGTTAACCTCATTTATATGAATTCAGAATCATTCAGTTTAGAACCTTCTTAAGTTAATGATCACATAAAGAAATGACAGTTTCTTAGCCATCAAAGATAAATCGGACTTCCCTTCTTGTGGTTTGTGTATCTTTAGAATACAAACAAGGTATGTGATTAAATACAGTTCCACTTATCTGATAAGACACCAAAATAAGCAGCAAAAACTTAATTAGAAGCATGAAAAACTACTGACCGTAGGGACTGCACTGGCAACAGCTGCAACGGCAGCTGACTTGACTCCTGCACGAACCCCCTCTGCAAATTATGTAACTTATGGTCAAAATTATATAAAATATGCAGGGACACAAACCACAATAAGAAGATTGACATTTACATACAAAGACTAACGTCTTGGTTTCTTGCATTTTTTCTAGAAAGACTATATAATCATGAAAATCAAAGTTTGAAAACATAAACACTCATATAATTATGACTTGAACAGTGGTAATAAATTCTTTGAGAATAGGTCACCAAAAGGTAACAGAGCAGACGCTAAACATATCAACAAACTTTTCTATGTCAAATGACTGCATTCCTACTATAAACTGGTGATACAATTCACATCTACACAAATATCATTTAGTATCGATACACAATTGTCGCATTCTATTTCAAAGCTTAATGACTTCCAATCACCTTTTGTCTAACTTTAACTCATTGATGGGAAGTTCAAGCTGATTAGCACATATTGTTCCCGTCAGAATTTTTTCATCACTTTGCCATTAACAGACATCAAGAATCCTCGTTACATGTTAATGTCTAAACAAAAGTTCCACTGTGCTCACTTTTCTGCTCATCTTAACTACTTTTCGCTTTAGTCAAAACCTTCATTTTGATAACAGACCCGGGCACTGTTAGAAATTGGGCTTAGGGTGATGATAATCTTGGATATTTTCACGAATCGTGTAAGTTCACTTTCCGTATAAAGTATTTCGACCCTATTGGTGCCTGGGTATCACGAAATCCTTATCATTTCGGTATGGCCCCCTTTGACCCCCACATCTTAACATATTAGCTCAACGAGTGTGCACTCCACACTTCCCTAACTCATATCCGAGCTTAGTATGAAATTCCACTCGTCTCTAGTAAATCGCAATTACCTAAAATAGTTGATGACACTAAAATCATCACCAACAGGCACTAATCTTAGGAATAGAGTGTCCCCCTGAACACATAGACGTTTCTTACTCTAGTGTGACTTGTGGGCTGTCTTTAGTACATTATTTGATACACAAGTTAGGCTATCCATCGTTCCGTTTCGTCGACAAAACTAATGTTGAAATATAACTCAAAAAATCAATCTAATTTATTGTTTATCCAGAAAATCGAAACACGCGCAATAAAATAAGAAAATGGAATGAAATTTGAGACCTTGAGTACACATTTGTGATCTGAGGTACTTAAGATCTTCCTCAGGTGACTGAATCACAAAATTATTATTATTTCTTTGATGATGATTAACCCATGCATCTTTCATATCCGTTGGTATTCCCATTTTTATTCAATCTGTGATATAGCAATAAGAAGAAATGAATCAGTTGACTAAATAAAATTCATTATTATTGTTATTATGATTCATAAATTAAATTAAAATGAAGGATTTATATGATGCTTACGTTAATATAAAAAGGATGGAAGGAATTGTGTGTGTTGATTTTGAAAGTATTAGCAGCAGATTGATTGATTGATTGTTTTGTTTTTGATACAGGAGGAGGAGGAGGAGGAGGTCTAAAAATGGAATTCGAGTTTGTCTACCGCTTGCTGCTTATGTTGAACTACTAATATTAAAATAAAAAATATTAAACAAAACATAGCAGCCTCTATTATTCTTTGCTTTTCTCTAATATAGATAAAGTTTTTTTAACAGATTTAATGAATAAATTATAGATATTTATTTTTTCTATCAAAATAAATTATGCATTTTTCTTTATTTTTTTAAATTAAATATCTGATAAACAATTAATTATTACACAAAACGAATCATATCATCGTGAGGAGAATTAAATCATTGTATATATATTATATATACTTTCAATAAACTTTTTTATCGAGTTTTTACTTGTAAGTGTTGAAATTTACGCCATGTTTATAAGATTATAGTTGATTTGTTGTTTAATCACATGTTATTTGCCATTGTGTAAATTTCAGCATTAAAAAAAAAAAAAAAAAAAAAAAAATCGTCGAAAGTATNATAAATTATGCATTTTTCTTTATTTTTTTAAATTAAATATCTGATAAACAATTAATTATAACACAAAACGAAAAATATCATCGTGAGGAGAATTAAATCATTGTATATATATTATATATACTTTCAATAAACTTTTTTATCGAGTTTTTACTTGTAAGTGTTGAAATTTACGCTATTTTTATAAGATTATAGTTGATTTGTTGTTTAATCACATGTTATTTGCCATTGTGTAAATTTCAGCATTAAAAAAAAAAAAAAAAAAAAAAAAAAAAAAAAAAAAAAAAAATCGTCGAAAGTATATCGAAGCGTTTGTCTGCCGAAAGATAAAAAAGAAAAAGAAAAAATAATAAAAAAATAATAATAAGGTGGAAAGTGATTTTTGTCGATTAACGATTTATCGTTTGCACGATGTATTTTTAATTAAAAGGTGGAAAGTTATTTTTTTTTTGTTTGATGAAAAATTAATGGCTAAAATTTGTTTACCGAATCTTTAGAGAATTTGTGACTATATTGATGTCATCTCCTCACTCTAAAAGGGTTTAAATCAGCGAACATATCACACGTATATCGTTTTTGAACCGACGGACCTTTTTCCAAAAATCTAACCACATGCGACGAGCACTTGTTTTAATAATTTTTAGCTAGAAGTTCGATTTGAATCAATGACATATTTCTTCCCGTAAGGGAAGGACTTATTTTCTCTACCATAAGCAGCTTTTTCGTGAGATGTCTGAGGAGAGAGAAAGTACTACTGAGTAGTGATTAGTTGTTTTTTTTTTTTTTTTTTTTTTTTTTTTTTTTGACGGCGAGTTAGTAGTAGTGATCGAGCTCACAGTGACATCCAATTGGGCAGTATGCAAGCCTCGAACCTTTCTCGTTAGGGGATAAACCCCACTCCTGTTTCTATTTATTTTGGCCCCTGAAGGTCCATGGTGAGACTCGAACCTGAGACCTCTCCAAAGAAACCTCCTCAAGGTTACCTTGGTGGCCAACTGAGCTCGCCCAGTTGTTTAAGTAGTGACTAGTGTTTGTCTTGTGGTGTTTTGAGAGTAGTTTTAATGCCAGACAAAAAAAAAAAAAAAAAAAAAAAAAAAAAAAAAAAAAAAAAATGTGTGATGTGTGAACTAATATGACGAGGAAAAACAACTCATAAGACCCTTATACCGGTATATGCAAATTCCACAACTTGAATACTTAAACCACAACACTTCACCTATTTCACTTGACGACTCCAATTTTAGCTTTACATAATCACTGAGTGTCTGCAATAAAACTTCCGATGTTTTCTTTACTTTCTGAAATAGTCTTTTAAGATTTCTTTCCACCAGATGAAATCACACTTGCAGCAAGAACAAATTGATAGCAAGGCATGCTTAAGATAACATATTATTTGTATATATGCATGTGTGAGTGTTGTATCTTTGGTAGTCAGAGCCTAGAAGTAATTCTAACAAAACTTGCCTGAGTGCAATCGTACTAACCATTGGGAAATCTCGTTGAAAATCATGCGAGCAGATTGTAGGTAAGAGACAGATTCCTCACTCAGTTTGGTAGCATGCGAGCAGATTGTAGGTAAGAGACAGATTCCTCACTCAGTTTGGCAGCTGCTACGCTCGGATCTACAAGTATATCTTGAACACATTTCAACAATTCAAATGGGTATAGAATAACATCTACTGTAACACTATGTGTACTACTAGTCTTCGATCTTTTGGCTTTACATTTCGTGTACAGTTGCAGACAACTTTTATCCATTGTAAATTTTACAAGTGTCTCACCATAATCATCAAGTGCTTGTTTTGAACTCAATCCTATTTCGCATTTATACTAGCCAGAGCTAAACTAATGATACTCGTTGTCGTGTCATTACTAACAGAAGTATGATAACATTATACAGCTGTCTTATCGACTACTTTCTTCTTCGAAAGGATACAGCACATTACAGGTAATTATCAAAATAGCATAATGACACTGAATTTCACCATTTCAACAGTAAAATATGTTTAAACATAGTTTCAGTGATGAACAAGTCATATGATACCACAAAACAAGCCAGGCTGCCAACAACATTATATATCCCGTGTGTGTGTCAAAGAATGAATGGACTGGATTACAATAAAAAAGCAGCAATACAGTAAGAAAGGGAACCATATACCTTTTCTATAGCAAAATCATACATTAATATCGTTACGTTTTGATCTAATACTGTTTAATTCTTGAGCTCCACTCAAGTTGAATCTTGGGATGTTGTAATTATCAGGTGTCAACACAGGCTGCTGAGGATATAGTGTGGGAGGTGGGGTCAGATTGCGTTGAGCTGGAAGTGGTGGTAGAACGTTGTACTTGTATGGGTCACCACCACTTATCCTGCAGGAAAAATAAAGTTGCACGACATAACCATTAACAAACGTAACAAGAGAACTAACCCAAAACATGGTAAAAAGCTATGAAATTCATTAAAAGAGCATAAAGCAGTAAACACTCCTAGGATCATGGAATAATGGATGCCCTTCCACACTTCGGAGGAGTTTAGATTTACATGTTTAAGTGTTTCTGGCTTTTGTAACTTGAAGTCACAACAATCGGTTACAATGTAAACAGATTTAACTCTTAATCAATTTCATTCTTTATCCCGTCTATATGTTTTTCTCAATAAATATATTAATTTTTTGGTCATTCTGACTGTTGCAGCTTCAGCCAATAAAGCATTACACTGTGTGTTCAATCAATTAACACGCCATACGAATTGCAATGCAAGTTAACTACCGCTATTGCTTCAACACTCCAGAATAAAGGGTTGTTATAAATGGTAATATGAGTTCATACCTTGTACCAGCATATAATTGATCTTCCTCAATTATGCCGTCTCCAGGCCTCTGCAACGGTCGTGGTACTGAGGTAGACCATGGGCTTGCCACAGGTAACTCATCTGAGAAGTATCTTCTTCTTACCAACTGAAAAGTAATTTTTCACATAAGGTTTTACATTATTGACTACGTTGACTATTTAACCAAGTGTACAAAAGAATAAATAGATGCATACCATTCGGAAGAACTTCATCACAGACTCCTTGTCATATCTTGCTTCTTTTGCAGCCTGAACATTTTAAGGGGTTGATGCTTTAGAAACAATAATTCATAAACTTGCTACAAATTATTAAGAACAATCACAAAATGCATAATAGTGTTTGAGGTACAAAATATTAAAAATAATAACAAATATAGGTGAAAAGATGTTCTGGATAAACGAACCCAGACCATACAAAAGACAAGATGCCATTTTTAACCCATGGCCCAACCCGCCCATTTCCGACCTCTACTTTCACACAATGCACTAACCAGCTTTTAAATTTAGTAAAATCAGATTCAAACATGCTCTATATCATATTATCGAACACAACAATAAAATCAGTAGAACATTGACCAATATCTTGATAATAATTCAGCAAGAGACTTTTATGAAAATCTTACCGCCATAAGCCCGCCACTTCCAGGAAAGCTGTCAATTAGAGGAAGTTCCTCACTGGATGAAAGTATACCCTGCTTTTCGACCCAATGGCGGGCCATGTCAACAAGATTGCCACTGCTACCTCTGGTGCCCTCTTTGGCGGCTATATCTGCTTTGTTACCAATTACAAGATATGGTACGGGAAGACCACCAGGACCACCATTTGCTAGTGGGGCCGAGAACGTCCCAGTTGCTGAAATTTCTGCAGCCCATTTCTTCAAACTAGTTTTCGTCCTTTTTTGAGACAGATCGTGTACAAAGATAACACCTAATTGTTTAATGAGTAAATAGAAAATTAAAGTTAGCCGTGCATTCATAATGATCACGTATGGAATAACTTAGATGCTAAATATTGACTTATATATAGATCTTACATCATAACAAAGACAGAATCACATGTATGACCGACCATACTAAACTTGATTCTTTAAACTAAGGGGGTGTTTTGATATGTTGATAATGTTATCATCAATGTGACTCACTCTTACAGGGTTCCTAATGTTTGACAAAACTGAGAACATTTATGGTTTCTGAATTTTTTTAGGGCAAAACAATTACTCCGTATATAATTTGCAAAACAGATGTGGGGTTTCTTCAAGAAAACTGATCACGATAATAAAACATAAAAACACCTATCTCAAATAGACATGGTAACATTAACCCATTTACATAAACTTGTGTTAGTTTGGGTTGTGCTTTATCTCTAATGGGTCAAGCGAGGTAAACTAATAGATGTAACTACATGGAGACAGGTCAAACATGTTGACAGTCGAACAAAGTGAATTCATATGAAATTACCTCCTAATTGCAAAAATTAAGATCATAATTACTGTAATAATATGAGTACTTTGGTAATCATCTTTAGACATTAGTAAATGAAAAAAATTCAAAAGTGAATAAAAAGTGTTTTTTAACCAGCCTTGATCAAGCATACGTCACAATAGAAAATCGATCGTTTTAACCAGTAACCCAACTTTGCCTCCCAGCCCAGTTTATCACCTCTAATCCCTAACATTAGTAAAAAGGTTATCTCTAAACCTGATTCTTGATGTTGCAATATCTGTTCAAAATTCCACATCCAAACAGTCTCGAAAAGCAGTATAAAGGTTTTATGGGGATCATGTGAATATCATCCACAAATACTCAACTTATCAATTTAGAACATAATCAACCTATCAAATCCTTTTAAAGGTGAGTCACCAGCTTATTTCTTTCTTTTAATTTTCAAGCAAGGTTTAAGTTTAAAAAAATATGAAGTTATAACACATACCATTTATTTGCGAATAAAAGATGGAACGACAATCTGTATAGCGGTCATGTCCAGAGACATCCCAAAGTTCAATAAAGAATTCCCTTTCCTTGTCACCTTTAACACTATCTGAAGAGCTACCAGCAGTTCCATAAGTAAAATGCTGCATCAAAAACAACAAAAGATTACAAAATAAAAGCCATAATTACGTCTATCTATGAAGACATTTGTGACATACCTTCACATCTACTGTACACCCGATTGTTTGAGGTGGATGCTTTGTTACTGTACCTTTCACAATCAGATTTACAAGAGAAGTTTTCCCCACACCTATAAACGCACAATATTTTACAACGGCATAAAGGATTTGACATAATAAAAAAGTACCAAATATAGAAAGGACTAGAGCAGATGAAACTGTTGCATAAAAGTGCATGCTAATATGTTAGTTCTAAATTCAATATAATGTGGCAAAAGATAGATTTTAGGCTGCTGTTCTTCAATGGTTCTAAAGAAATGAGTTTTCCAACTAACTCTTGGTCAGATTTGGCATCTGGAGGATGGAGGAGCTGAAGAGGTGTTCTAAATAGTTGATTAAATAGTCCAAACTAGCAAATAGCAAAAAGCAACAATTGATGCCTAGGTCGCTGCTCAAGTGGGCCTGGACGAGGATTCTTAGAATACTGATTATAACAGGCTAACAGGAACACATTTATAACTCGTTGAAAGATAGCAAAGGCAACAAAGGTTCAGAAACATAAACGAGTCTGAGTCTACAACCTTCCAAGCACAAAGTGTAACTCTCAACCATCCACCATTTGATAAATCCTCCAACCATTGAAACTAAAAGCCAAATAAAGAGGGAAGGAGAGACTCGACCAACTAATTTATATTTGCGGTAACAAAAGGTCATGCGCAAGGGCGATAACTAACTATTCTCTCCAGAATCCTATTTGGTTTATGAGCTACTAGTAACCCTCTTAATACCAAAGATGGTATGCATGCTTAATGCCTAGTCAGCTGGCTAAGTGACCTAAGAAGAGGATTCTTAGAGCCCTGATTGCAATAGCAACACATCATACAATTAATAACGATATACAAAAAGGCAAACAAAGTTTCATAAACATCAAAGGATCCAAATCTACGACCTTCCTAACATATTGGACTCAAAACCCGGTTAACCTATGAGTAGCTTCTAAGAAAAGTAAAAAGGGGTGCAGCCAAATGATCTTAACTTGAGTAACAAAGGTCATTCCTTAATCGTTGTAATAAATACTAACATTACCTCTCTAGATAAGTGAAAGACGACCACATTCATAATTCTGTTAATTTATCCCAAAAATACCAAGTGTCACGATAATGAATCGAACGCAGGGCCTTGAGATAGTAGAGCTCTCAAGACAACATCATCCAGAATCCTATTAAGCTCACAAGCTACTAGCAATCCTCTTAAACTACTTAAGATGGTATGCACTACAACTTGACTAAAACCCAACAAACCCCACCTAAAACATACCAAAGCCTGATCCAATAACTTAAACAAATATTCAACTAACCCAGAAACAAATTTGCATAACAGATCAACACTTATCACCCGAAAAACGTGTAATAGGGGTTTCCTCTCGCGTGTGTAAAGGGAAGGGTGCCATTGCCTTCTGGGCTGGACCCAACCTGGTTGTGTGGGCTCGCTACGCCTTCTGGGTTAGGAGCCATGTAGCCACAAATTGCCGTTCAAAAAAAATAACTATCATGTGACAAACAACATAAACCAATACTATAATGACAACATGAATCACATCAAATCTAAAAATTATTGCATTATTTACAAAAATAAGCAAATCCAACCTTATTATTAAGCAGAATAAGTAGTTATAGTAAGCAATACCAAACATCCTAAAAACACATGTTCTAGCTATCAACATCAAACAATCCAACTTAACAGGAAATAAAAATACCAGAATCACCGACAACAAGAACACGAACTTGACCACAAGGGGGCCCACCATTTACATCTTTACTGATAATCTCCTTATCACGTTCCCTCCAAAACATTTTTTTACTCCTTTTATATATTACTAAAACACTAACAACCTTATTTTTGCAACATTAAAACATTAAGGAAAAAAACCCAACAGAGATTTTGACCGATCTGACAATACCCACTTGGGGATTTTGGTTTTGGGTTTTTAATAAAGTGATGATCTTGGTGAATCTTAATGTGGAGGGTTTTGTATAGAGGTGAGTCTGTGTGTGTGAGTTTCAGAAAATGGGTTTTTTTTAGATCCTTGATGTAAAAGTGAATTTGATTAATTGAATTTTAAGGTATGATTTGGAAAAAGCAAGTTTGAGGGCACAAGATTTGAGTGGTGAAATCACACTTAATAAACTTTTATTGCACCCTCCTTCATGAGATTTGGGAATTTTGCATCACCGTCTCACCACCATAGTATTTTAAAAAATGTTAGCAATTTATCAATGAACTTTCAAATTTTTAGCCGACTTGAACCAAATTTAGCTAAAAATTTGGTTCAAGTCGGCTAAAAATTCGAAAGTTCATTGGTAAAGTCCGCAATAAAAAAGTAAATTGGTCAAGTTGCTGACATTTTTGAAAGTACAATGGTGTTTTATGGCTTTTACCCCACTTATTTTTAATTGAGATTTTTAAAAGAGAAAATTCCTAAACTAATAGAAGTAAAAATTAAACTTGAGTGGTGCATGACTTGGTAATCAATGACATTTTTTCTCATTTTCGTGTGCTCGACTCCACTTAAATTGCGACACATGTCAAAAGTTTGGTGAAGTCGAGCAGTCGAGCATTACCAAAAAAATACAAAAATTGTACTTTTTGATACCTAAAAAGGTACAATGGAATAACACGTATCAAAAATTGGGTGGAGTCGAGCAGTCAAGCATGATCAAACTGAGAAAAAGATGTCATTGATGACCAAAGTCATGGACCACTCAATTTTCTTTTTTTTTCTTTTTTTTTTTACTAGTTTAGAAATTTTCTCTTTTCAAAAATTGGTATATTGCTAAATTTTATATTTTCATTAAATAAATACTAATTGTCTAAAAAAGCGTTAAAGTTAACACTTTTTTCCTTTTCTTGGCATCTAACTTTTAATTTTCGTGCTTTTTAATTTTTTCATTGTATGCATCTGACTTTCTTAATTTTCTTATTCTATGCATATATCTAACATGGCAATATTTCATCAAGAGTTAATAACATAAGTTTACATAAATCATTCTTATGGCTCTAAAAAATTAGAGTTAATTACATATATCGCCCCTGTCATTCTAAAAATTTACACAAATAGTCCTTTTGGCCATTCATCCTTGAGTTAATTATATAAATCATCCCCGTGGTTCTAAAAATTTACACGAGTCGCCCTTGTGGCTAGAAATAATTAAAATTGCACATAGGCGAGGATCGAGCTCGGGTATGCTGCCTTACAAACGAACAACTTACGGACCAAGCTTGCAGTGGTGTTATACGATCATTCTTTTATCATTTTATGCGATCTTTTTGGATGAGTATTTTTATTTCATGTTTTTATCCAATCTTTTAATCGATCACGTATACGTTTTTATGAAGCCCAGAGGATCCGTATATTTGATCGACCACGTTTTTTGCCTTCGATGAAATTCTTATCAATCACGTATACATTTTTATACGTGATTGATAAAATTTTGCAACTCAGACCATATTTTTATACCTGATCGATAAAACTTTGCAACTCGGGCCACATTTTTATACGTGTTCGAGTTGCAAATTTTAATACGTGATCTATAAAAAGTTATAACTCGAGCCATATTTTTACATGATCGATCACATTTTTGCTTCGATAAAAATGTAAACATGATCGATACTCTTGGGGCTTCATAAAAACGTTTCCATGATCGATCACATTTTTGCATCGATAAAACATATACGTGATTGATCACATTTTTTCTTCGATAAAATTGTATATGTGATCGGGCCACATTTAACTTCAATAAAATCGTTTTGGTGTTATATATCGATAAAAATTTGCAAAACAATTTTTTATAAAATGAACCCATAAAAATGTGATGAGAGTTTTTTTTTCTTTATTTTTTAAATTGTTTTGTACTTCAATGAAAACGTTTTTACTTCAATAAAAAGTTACAATTCATGCCACATTTTGCATTGACAAAAATTTGCGTCGATCACGTATACATGATCGGGCCATGTACAAAAATTTGCAACTTGGGCCTATTTTTGTATCGCTCACGTGTAAAAATGTTTTTATCAAAGTACAATACAATTTTTTTTAAAACTCTTATCACATTTTTATGGGTTCCTTTAAAAAAAATGTTTTGCAAACTTTTATCTTTTATATAATAAAAGAAAACCCTTCTTCGTGAAAAAAAAAATTGGACCAATAAGAAAACTCGATTTTGTCACATAGGCGAAAACGAGCAATATGATTGGCCAATAAAAAGTCAAAATTGAATTTGTTTTGGTCAAACTTTAATAAATTTGGTGGAGAAATTTGATTGAGAAAAAAACACATAAAAATATAGGTGTCAAATTTATGAAAACAAAAACTTAAAAAAAGAGGAGTTAATTAATAAAACTTTAGTGGTTGAATTTTAAATAAATTATATAGAGCTAAGTGTAAAATTACAAGTTTCCATTTTTTTAATAACTTTAGAAAAAACACAAATAACCCCTTATACTTTATAATATTAACTTTGTTTAAAATTACATGAATATTAGTTTTTAGACTTTCCACAAAATTACAAAATTTGGTAAATATGCGAATTAGTTTTAATATTGTTAGTTTTAGACTTTCATCCATTAGAATATTTTTTTAAATAAGGACTCATGTTATTCTATTTAAAAGTTTAATTTATGCGTACACGGGTTTGAATATTAAATACGGCTAAATTATTAGTAACAGGAATATAAATATCAAATGGTAAGCATGAGTTACTGTGGTATGAAAATAAATATACGAGATTCTACTTATAACAACGACTCATGAAATTGTTATTTAATTATATATGAATATCCATAAAACCATTTTAAAAACTTTACGGAGCATATTTTAACTTCATTAACGCTCATTATATACTACTAAGCTCGCACATTTTGTATAACATGATATCAATAGTTAAAATTAAACAATAACATCAACATCGACCTCAACATGTTTGTCAGTTAAAAACGCTATACAAAGCTAATTTACTCATTTTGACAAGTGATATGCTCTATTAGGTTGCACCTTCTATTTTTTTTATTACTTTAGCAGAAAGTGTATTGTGCGCGTTGTTAAGTCCGAAAGAAATGAAGGAAAAAAAGTGTGCGTTTTGTGCCAATAGTTTGAGTATTAGCTGATTGATATTTCTTTCATGATGTTTTATATACCAGTTGGTCCTTATGCGTTGTTTATTCGAACTTCACACATTAAGAGACCGGGAATACATGTTCATCACCAAGTATGCTAAAGTAGGAACCATAAAAACCCCCGAAACTACACCTGATGCATCAACTACGGATTTACTTGAAGGTTACTTAGAACATATATTTGATATAATAATTTGCTTATATGGTATATGTGTTTATTGAATTTTAAAATCAAGTTGTCTCTTGAATTTTCATATACTTAAACGGCTAACTCACATAATCTCAAGTTAACGTTATATAAATGCCTTTGTCTCAGGCACTGATATGTGTTGCATTAACCTTATTCCAAAGTTGCAAAAATAAATAAATAAATAAATAAAATTAAAAAAATAAATTAAAAAAATCTCACAAGTATTTGATGAGTTAGTTGCTTTTGAATTTGTTGTAATATAAAATAATGATGATCTAGAAAGAGATGTAACTAATGTGTCTCATTCACTTGAAAATCTGCTGCGAAAAGAATGAGCCGGTTTATTAAAGTAAGACTTGCTTAAGTTATTGGAGTTTGGGACTGTTATCTTCTACTAATTCTAGTATTTTTTTAAAAAGTTTTGAGACCGTCTTAATAGTTAGATTAAGTGGTGATTAGGATTGTTTTAATGGTTGTCTTAATAGTTATTAAAGGGTTTTTATGATTGTTTTAATTGTAGAATTCAAGGTGTTTGGGACTGTTTTTAATAGCTGAATTGATGGGTCCTTGAAACTGCCATGATAGCTGAATTCAAGGGTGTTTGAGACTATTTTAATTGCTAATTTTAGGGATGTTTGGAACTGTAATAATAGCCAAATACAGGGATGTTGCGACTGTTTTTAATAGCCATTGTTATTGCAAAATAAATTTGATTAATACTAAATTAATAGATGTAAAGTTCAAAACATTTTAAGACAATATATTAGGTATTAAATGCACGATAAAATTTTTATGTCAAAACCCCGTGCGTGCACGGGTATTATAACTAGTTGATGTATAACACCAAAAACGTTTTTATCGAAGCAAATTGTGGCACGATCACTTATACATTTTTATCGAAGCAAAAGGTGATCAATCACGTATACGTTTTAATCGGAGGAAAAACGTGGTCGATCACGGATACGTTTTTATTAAGTCCCGAGAGTATCGATCACGTTTATATTTTTATCGAAGCAAAAACGTAATCGATCACATATACATTTTTATGAAGCCCTGAGGATTCATATACATTTTTATCGAAGCAAAAACGTGATCAATCACGTATACATTTTTATGAAGCCCCGAGGATCCGTATACGTGATCGATCAAGTTTTTGCTTCGATGAAATTTTTATCGGTCACGTATAAATATTTGCTACTCGAGCCACATTTGTATATCGATCACGTATAAAAATTTGCAACTCAATCACGTATAAAAATGTGGCCCGAGTTGCAAATTTTATCGATCATAGATAAAAATTTGCTAGTCGATCACGTATAAAAATATGAACCGAGTTGAAATACTTATGTAGAACACGTATAAAATTTTGCAACTCGATCTCTTATAAAAATGTGGCGCGAGTTGCAAATTTTTATCCATCAACAAGAAGATTGCATAAATGATAAAGAAAGAGTGTAACACCACTGGACGCTTGGTCTAGGGGTAAGTGGTTCGTTTGTAAGGCAGCATAACCGAGTTCGAGCATCGCCTATGCGCAATTTTAATTATTTCTAGCCACAAGGACGACTCGTGTAAATTTTTAGAGCCACGAGGATGATTTATGTAATTAACTCAAGGATGAATGTCCACAAGGACGAGTGGTGTAAATTTTTAGAGTCATAGGGACGATTTATCTAATTAACTCAAGGACGAATGGTATAATTTTTTAAAGCCACAGGGATGATTTATGTTAATTTATTTACTTAACTCTTGATTAAATAATGTCACGTCAAATATATGCATACAATAGGAAAATTAAGAAAGTCGGATGCATACAATAGGAAAATTAAGAAAGATTTTTGCATAAAATAGGAAAATTAAAAGTTGTATGCCTACAAAAGGAAAAAGTGTCAACTTTGATGTATTTTTAATTTTTTTATACAATTAATTTATTTATTAGGCATAGTTTTTTAAAACAAAGAGTGCCAAATATATATATTCAATTTTAAGTTAATGTTTTAAATATGGTTGTTAAGATCCTCATCGATTTTTTACGATACTACAAAGCAAAAAAGATCTCGATCTCATGTAAGATTTTTGTAAGCTTAAGATCTTATAACATAATCTTAACCATAAGATCTTAGATCTAATCCGATCTGATCTTACTTTTATCGAACCATAAACTAAAAAACTACAAAATTTGGATTATGTTTTATAGAATTAAAAACAACATGTTAATTTCCCAAAAAATTTCATAATAATAATTTAAAACAATATTTTCATGATTATTCATATAATTTTATGTTTATGATAGATAATAATTTGTATATTTGTATAATATTACAAAGACTATAAGAAAACGATCCTGAGTAAGATCTCAGTCTTAAAACCCTTGGTTTTATATATAAAAACATAAATTTAAGTTTTAAAACAAGCCCTAAAGCGGGCAACAACCAGTTTTAAATTTACAAAAATTTAAACAGTTTTAAAATTTAAATTCACAAAAACGATGCACAACTTCAGGCGTCATCGTCTGTAAATTCTTCACCCACTGTGTAGAACTGTAGAGGGGGGGGGGGTGAATACGGTTTCTTAGGCTTTTTAAAAAACTTTAAGCCAATAAGAACACCAAGTGGTTGTACAACACTCCAACAACTACAAACACAATCACAACACAAGTATATAAAGCAAGTAAGAAGACACCACGATATATACTGGTTCGGGATGGGGGGTTTATACCATCCGTACGTCCAGTTGCAAATCCGACACCGATACTATTTTACTAGTATAATCCTTTTGGTGGATTACAAACAGTTACGATTCACTCCACCAATATTCAACAATATTGATGCTCACAAAGAAGGATGTTATCGCCACGGTATTCCGCCCTCGGAAACCACCCAAAAGAATCTCGCGATTCGACTTCACCTAAGGGTCACCAAGACCACTACCAAGACTTCCCACCGGAAGTGTCAAACCCCAACTAGATCCCCAATGATCTAGGCTTGGTCACCAAGATACAAGACTTCCCTTACAAACAATTGAATGATAGAATAAGTGTTTGTTCAACCAAGTCCTAACCTAACCTAGAGACTCGATTGTCGTAGAAAGGGTAAAGATAAGAAGACCCTCGACACAATCACAAGAGTGGATTAAGTTCTTGAGATTCTTCCCTTGCAAGGAGATGTGTTCTTTCAAAGAATGTTAGTGATTAATTAAGAACACAATATAGAATTAGAGATATTAGAGAGAAAGAATATAGAGAGAAAGAATAATGGCAAGGGGTGAGGAATACAAGAGGCAAGGGTGGTATTTATAGGCCAAGAACCCAAACTTGGGAAAATTTACCGAGGCCGGCGCGTCACCTGCGCGTCAACGCGCGGGCAGCGCGCCAAGCGTCTGTAAGTTTTTCCCAAGTGTTGGGTGTTTGGATCTTATAAATACCTATCCTTGCTAAACCCCCAATTGTACTTCACACTAAACCTTAACATTAATCAATCTAAGGTTTGCCAACTCAAATAGTCAATTAGAAAATATTTTGTGAAGTGTTTATAAGAAAACCAAATTACCAAGGGTATAAAGTGTGGATACGGTAATTTGGAAGGGGTAGAAGTGTATCTCCTCACATGGCATAGAAAAGAGAGAAAGAATATGCCAAGGTATATTCCAATGCTTGGGGGGGAAGAATGAGATGGAGGGTTGAGATTAGATGGTTTGAATTGAATGGCTAAGATCAAAGGGAGCCTCCCTTGGTTTTTCAAATTATTTGGCATGTGGGGAATATAGAGGGTTGAGATGAGTTGATTTGAAATAGATGGCTAGGATCAAAGAAGCTTAGGTTTGGATTGAGAAGGGATATTCCAAAGGAATATGCTTTGCTTGGGGGGAAAGGGGAAATCAATGGTTGAGATGGTTTTGGTTTGAAATGGATGGTGAGGATCAAACACATGTGATGGAATGGAGAAGAAGAAAGAATATGCTAGTGGAATATTCCAAATCATGGGGGAAGAAATAAGATGGATGGTTGAGATGTGTTTGGTTTGAATTCAATGGTTGAGATTAAAGGAGCCATATTTGGGATTCAAATTAAATCCCATGTGTTGAAATTGGAAGGTTGAGATGTGTTGTAGGGAATGGATGGTTGAGATGTAGTGTGTAAGGGAATATGATTTGGATATGATTGGATATGGTTGGATTTGTCTTTTGTAGAGATGAGATTAAGAAGGTGATTAAGACATAATCTAATTGTCATTAAGAAGAAAAGGTTTAGACAATTAAGATTATAAGTTGAGAAAATCATAGGTTACTTATAAGTTCAAGTAACACAACGTCGAGAATCCATAGTTTCATATCTCATGACTTTCCACGACTCGACGTTCTCAACTAATACCTCGGTTCAAATAAGTTAAGTGCTTTGCCTTGATGTAAAGCATAACCCAAGTGGGAAAGGATGCGTTTACGCAAAGTGACCTTTGACTTAGTTTGACCAATAAGGGAGTAAACCCGTTACGTAATTAGAGAATACGTAAGCACGGGATATGAGCATATGGATGCTTCAACACGATGTCTCGTGAAACATATAAGCCCCCTAAGTTTAGAAAAGCCTTGGCTAGAGGCGATAGTTAGAAAACATGAGTTGGCGTTTTCCCGTAAATGGGTGTTTTAAAAGTAGGATCTCTCAAGTCTCAAAACTCGTTTCGAGTGTTCTCAATTAAGCACATAACATATTCATAGATGTATTGAAAGATCCACATTTGTCGGGTAAGGGGAAAGCCGACTTTCAAAATTCGCCCGGAACCATACAGTGTCCTGGCGCGTCACCCGCGCGGGCAACGCGCCAGGAGCAGACATTGGCTCCGACGATTTTGAGCTAACGTTTGTTATTTTATGTGTTTCGATGGTTTATTTGTCATCATTAAAACATAAAGAGATCTTGATCATGTTGCCTCAACAATCTCCCCCTTTTTGATGATGACAAATAAAAACCGAAAGCAAATAAAATTACAAAACTTAGCGAAGACAAATCGCGCCTTGGTGTAGCTTGCGTCTTGACCTTTGCCTTGTAATTTGGTGAAGCCTTTAACATTTCTAGAATGGTCTTCACGCTCTTGCTTTCTTTCTCCCCCTTTTGTCGAATCAAAAAGGCGGGACTTCCAATCAAGCCAGGTTTCGAACTTGGGCCTGTGGGATAAATGAGCTAGCATGTATATGCACCCAAATGTGCTCCCCTTGAACATAGCTCCCCCTAGATCGTTGCTCCCCCTTGTTTCAAGGCGGGGATCCATGGGTCAAGAGCCTCACCTTTGTGGTGGCCTAGCTACACATAGAAATCACAACATGCAACAAACAAGAAATCCTCACATGCGAAATTTCCAAAATGGGTTAGGTTACCATTTGGATACTTGCAACATGGGTTAG
>LBNU01011227.1:167806-191157 GCA_014162995.1 Artemisia annua
GCTCATAAGGGTTTGCAATGAGGAAGTGTATCTAGTGATCGGTTCTGAGTGTAACAAGCAGTTTGCATTGCCTCTCCCCAGAGGAACATAGGACTTTAGAGAATTAGCATAGGTTCGGCGGCTCTACAAGTGTACGTGTTTCGTCTTTCAATGACTCCGTTCTGTTGAGGTGTTCGAGGTATACTTACTTTGATGACTAATTCCATAAATCTTCATAAATGAGTAATTGCCCTGATTGAGGAACTCAGTTCCATTATCTGTGCGGACGAATCTGACAGTTTTTATTGAGTCCAACTGCAAGGCTTGATTAGTTTGATGATGATTTCAGGTGTTTCCGTCCTTGGATCTGAGGAATTTACCCATGTAAACCGAGAGTAAAGTCATCAACGATCACTAACACATATCTTCTTCCCAAATATGCTTTGCACCTGCTCATTGGACCACCAAAGGTCCATTGAAGGGTATGAAGATACGTCCAATAAGGTGTTGATAGTTTTGGGTTTATGAGTCATGCTTGCTTGCTTTTCAAGTTGACAAGCGGAACAGATAGATGATCTGTTTTCATAACTTTGAGCCTAGGCATTCCTCGAACATAGGTCTTTACGTGTGGAGTTCATTGATGGGTACGAAGTTCAAATGGTGCTAAACGACGATTCGCAAACCATGACTTTGTTCTGTAAGCCTTAGAGTAGTAGACAGATTGGTGATGACTTCCATCATATCTTCAATGGATATATAAGTGTGTAGAGCGTTTGAGCCACGTCTGCCTTTCAGAGATCCACACCGTCCAATTTCTAATATAAAGGTGTTTTCTGAAGGCTTACTTCAAATATCTGAATCACAAATTACCATACGTAGAACAAATTGTCCCCAAGCCTCTGTCGTACATATATACTCTTGGAAATTTACGCTGTTCGCCAACATCATTAATCTCCATGAACCCATTATAGCACCAAAATGATCATTCCCAAATCTTAACAGTCCGATAACTTTTTACAAAATTTCTGAGCCAGCGAGGGATCTCCAGGTCATATGTTTGAGAGCTGAGTTCCAATACCACAGAGGCGGATTTACGACCTGATTTGAAACCAGACAATATCTGGATTAACGTGACAAATGGGATCCCCACCATAAGTGGATCAATTGGTTAGTGCAAGCATTGTATTGCAACAGAAGAGGAAGTTACTCTGAGACCCTTAGTCCTATCTATAACATGCGTGGAACTAGACTTAGGTAACGACTAGTTGGGTTCCTAGGAAAGTCCTGCCTGTTTCCCTTCCAAATCTCTAATATTGCAGAACCTAGGATTAGGCCGTTTAGCAAAGGGGCGATGACCTTCCTATTGATAATTTTCTTCCAGTGGGCTCTCAATGATAGCCAACAGTTAGAAAACTTTTTGTTTTTTTTTTTAGTTTTTTTCTCCTGCTTTTTTTCAAACATGTTTTATTCTGCGATTATATTATTACACATGTCATATAAAACAGAATTGTATCGAATTATAATGCATTCCAAATCTTGCTTTAACAAATACATCTATTGAAACAGAATAATTTAAAGTTATATACAGATCTCACAAATGGGTTTTAGAATTCGATAATTTACAGTACGCTAGATCTTAAATCTAGATTTTCAATACACTTCAAGCCAATTCAGTCAGTCTTATTTGTTTCCTAATGTGGTCTTCTACTTTTTTTTCTTGAGCACTCGCTTGCGAAGTCCTATCAATTCCTGTATTGCAACTAGGTTAGACCTGCATAGCATTAGTGCACCTTTTACTCCCTGTAGAATTAATGATAAGGAACATTTTAGAACGAGATACGTCTGTTTGAAAGCTGGTGGGATGTTTTACGATTCTGATGATGTCAAGCACATTAAAGGTAACACGCTGTTCTTAACCTTAGAGGAAATTCACAGCCTTATCACGCATGCAAAAGCTTTGGGACACGTCCAATGGATAATCATAAGAGCTCATATGATCTGTTGGTGAGATATAAAACATCACGGATTGCAGTGTCCGCAGTGTCTCACATTTAACCTTTTCAATGTGTCTCACCAAAGGAATCTAGCAATCCTTAAGATACCTAAGATACTCACCTATGGACAAGCGCATTTATCTGCCTAAGGGAAGGACGGAATATTAATGGATCACATTCAATTCTTTTTGTTTATCGATCTTGGTGAGACGCAATCACATGCTGTGACGGGCATTTTCCCTATTCACCTGAGTCTTTAGATTCCTCAATTTCACTTTAACAAAGAAGTTATTTCTCAATTCGTTTGTAACACGTGTGATCTTTGAATCGACTCATGTAACTCTTTGTAATTGATCAGAGAAATTCTAGCAAGCAAGGGCAAGCTTGAACTTCGGGAGTCGTAGTCCCAACGAGGGTTGAACTGATCCAGTCAAGTAAGTCGTGAGTTATGTGACGTGAATAGGTTTGAAAGATGAGTTTTGTTTTAGTTATCACTACGAGAAAACTTTAAGATTTAACAACAACTTAGAAAAGGAGAACGTATTTAAGAGAAATAGAATTAAGAACTAAAGAAAGCATTAAGTTGATGTATCTACTATTTAAAAGAAAGAGAAAATATTTTTGATGTTTTATATTTTTAATTAAAGGAAGTGATTAAGTAACGATAAAAGAGATTAAAAGAAATAAAATAAAAGTAAACAAAATAAAAGAAGAGAAAATGAAATAAGAAAGTAAAAATGTTTTTGGTTTTTAGATTTAATTAACGAAAGAAAGAAAAGAAAATGTTTGAAAGAAAATAAGCTAAGTTGACAAGAGAATTAAACTAAGTTTAAAAAGATTTTTAGAAAATTTTCGACAGAGTTTCGTTTAGAATTGAACTAAAATAACTTCACTCGATAACTCGATGAAGTGAAAAGAAAGTCTAACTCGACTTATAAGAGAAATAAGATTAGAGAATTAGAAAAACAAGACTCGACTCTAAAGGTTTAATAAGCAAAGACCGTACTCAAAAGACTCGAACCTAGATGACACTTGCATAAAATAATGACACCCTACTCACTAGCTTATGTAACATGACCATACTCGCACAAATCAACATGTGATACTCGCTAAGGTTAAGAGGAAAGCGATACTCGCTATATTCTTAGATGATACTCGCTATCAGTTTTAGAACCATACTCGCAACAATATTTTGAAAAATGATACTCACATAAAAAAGGTTTCAAACTCGCTAAAAGGATGTCATACTCGCTGAGATTAGAGAACCATACTCGCAAGGAAGATGTGCCAAGTTCATACTCGCACACATATTTTGCATACTCGCAATATTGAAACAAGAAACAATACTCGCTATGTTTGAAAAAATGGTACTCGCTTATAAATTTTTGACCATACTCGCTAAGGTTACACCCATACTCGCAATAGACAAAACAAAAACGATACTAGCAAAACTCTTGAAATCAAACTCGCTAAACCCTAATGTAGAGGTACTTGAACTTATTTTTACGTGACACAAGATTAAAACTAAACCAAAACTAATAAAAGCTTAAAGAAAAACAAGTGCAAAAAGATAAATAAGCTTATAAAAAGCTAAATAAGCCATGACTTGGTTACAAGCCCTAACTTATTTTATGTATTGTTCGACTCAAAATAAACGCAAAGATTAAAGCCTAATAAGATTTTATAAAAACTTTATAAAGAAGATGTTTAAAAACTAAATAAGCTCGTAAATAAGCTCAATAAGCCACGACTAGAAACAAGCCCTAGACCATGATTTATTCGAATAGAACCATGCAAAGTTGACAAGAAATTAATAAAAGCTTTTATAAAAGACAAGATTAAATGTAAAACTTGTAAAGATTAAACAAGAAAGATTAAAGATGAAGACAATAAGCTTGAAAGATAAAAAGTTTTAGACATGGAAAATTAAAAATGCATTAATATAAACTTACACTAATAAAAACTTAAAAACAAAAATGAAGACTAGCTTCATAATGAAGCTAAGGGTGCTATTTAAAGGATCCAAGGAGGCATCCTTTTTACATCGTGTACGTTTAAGCCCCTCTACTTTGATTGTTTATGAAAACTACAAATAAACTTCAATTACACACTACTAAACGTTTTAAAAATTAAACTTAAGTCCTTGTAACTTGAGGTAGCGTGTTGACGTGTTCTCTAAAAGTCTTCAAAGATGTAAAAGTGATAACTTGCTCGAATTTGTGAAGCTTATCGTGATAATTAGCTTTGAACTTCGATTAAGCATCTCTTTCGTTTTCTCGAGCCTTTAAGAAATAAATTCGTCGTTACGGGCTTTTCTTAAGCAAATTTCATCTTCGGCTTCTCTTTCAAACTCTTTTCCAAATCCCGTGCTCGTTTTAGGCTTTTTGGTTGCTTTTGATGTCGTTTTTGCAATATCCTTTCCTGCACAGTCACAAACACAAAAACACGATATCTTTGGCATTCAACGTTAGTTTTTGGTCCTTCTAACACTTAAACTAAGGTCAAAAGTATGTGTAAAATAGCACATACCAGTAATGTTGTTTGATTTTTGAGTTTTCAGCTTGAAAACAATCATTTTCATATTTAATGTTGTTAACGACATTCTGAAGTTGAAGATTTTGAGAATCTAAACACGGAGGTTTCTGGGTATCAATCACATCACATTTATCCGTCTTTAATTGTGCAATTTGAATCTTCAGTTTCCGAATCGTGTTAGTGTGAGCTTGAATTTTTTCATCCCGTTTGGCTAATTCAAAATATGCATCAAACTCAGGAGCATCCGAAGATGTCTTGGCATTTGAGTTTCTAATTCTTTCTTCTATGTGTTTGTATCTTAATTGCAAGTTAAGATTATCAACCTCTAGTTTTGAAAAATGCTTGACCATGTTATCATGATCATCTTTTTGAATTTTTTCGCGCAATTTTAAATTCTCCCCCTCAAGCTCAACAACACGATTGTGGAAAACTTTTAACGTAACAGACATTTCATGAAATTGGGAAGCAGTTAAAGATGAATCAGTAGCAGTATAAAACACATCTTGAGCAATGCACATAGCAATTAGATTATCATTTATGGTGAGAGCATTATTCCTCGCAATTTCACTATGTTGAAGATCTATTACAGTTTGTTTTCCTTCAAGTTCTAGATTTTTAAACAACTCTTTCATTTCATTAATCTCTGATTTAAGAGAAGTTTCCATGCATTCAAAATGTTCTTTGATTTGTTAAAAAATGGAATGACTACTGTGAGATAACAGTCTTTTGTAACTTCAAAACCCCTTTCCCCCTCAGTAATTCCCGTTGGAGTAATTCTCTTTTTACATGTTTTGTCAAAGTCATCAAACATTTGATACAGAACATACATGCTAATAAGAGTTTTACATTGAGTAGGCAGAGCTATCTGAACTAGGTTCATTGGTGTATTGGGAGGATACACCGTTGGGGTAGCAAACTTAAGGGGAGTGGTAGCCTTAAGTTGTTCAACTTTCATTTTTTCAATGTCTAAAGCCCAAAAAATCTGTTCTGGGGTTAATTAGTTTGGGGCACAAAGACGGTCAAACGGTTCTGTTCATAGTAGTTATGGGGCTTGATATTGACACGCTTTTCAATGCTCGTGGGATCCTTCATTTTCACCTCTAGTCTTTTCCTATTTTCAGATTCAATTTCATCAATCTCTTCTGTATCATTCACAACAGGTGGGGCATGATTGGGCTTAAGCATCACATTAAAATCATATAAGGCAGGTTGAGAGGCACTAACGCTCCTAAGGAAATTAGTTTTAGGCACTCCCGTATCCTTATTACTATGTTCATCTCGAAGCTTAATGTGCTTTTGTATCATTTGAGCAGTTTGAATGGTTTGGCCTTGTGTGTACAATTTGTCTTCAAGTTTGTTCTTTAAGGCCTTTAAGTTGGAAAAATTGTTTAAGAGTTTGGCTTCTTTACTTTGAAAATCTAACTTTAGTGTGGTGACACTATTTTGAATCTCCTGTTTTTGTTTAACAGTAAGATCGATTTGATTTTGCAAAGATTTTATTTCCATTCTTAACTTTTCTTCCTTTAAATTCCTTTCGGTAATATATGCACACATTTGCCAATCCATTTTCTGTTCACGTTCGGTTAACTCAAATTTTGCACGTTGTTGATACATATTCACCTGATCTTTAAGAATATTAATCCTAGTGGTCAAGGTATCATCAGGTATAACAGCAGTATATTCATCATATTCACAAGTATCATTATCAACGGAAGAGTCATCACTTGGTAAAGCAGTCTCGACATTTTGTTTCAAATATTGCTCATATGGGACAACATTGCTATTACCCATATCAGCAGGATCTGAGTCAGTACTGTCGGTGTGATTTACTTCGTTATGAGTCCTTTGGTTGTGCATCACATTATCAACATGTGTATCTACAGATGCTCTACAAGGTTCATCAGATTCTTTATTGTTATCCATATGTTGTTGTTTTGAGAAAACATTATTGTTTTTCAATTCAACATCATCTGGAGTGACAATACTAGTTTGATGTACCTCATCGAGCATCGTTGGAATAGCACTTGTTTCATATGTGTCATATAATTTGAGTACCTCAGATATGATGGATGATTTGGAAGTTCTCGATTGGTGTGGCGATGTGATTGCAGATGTAAGCTTGGCCATGAATATGGTTTGTGCAGTAGGTTCATCATCAACATCAGAATCAAATGCATCACAATCTTCAGCCTGGAAGATGTTTGGGTCATTCAGAGCAAGATCCTGGACTGGTTGATCATCCACATCAACATCAAAGGAATTCCCTTCATCACCCGCAAGAAATAGCAGTTGTTCCTCATCCAATAGGACTCCATTTTCTTGTGCCTACATCAGCAGCATCTTATCTTTGAAGTAGTCGGAGTTCTGAGGACGTTTTGGTTCAGTACAGTTTCTTGCAATATGACCTAGCCCACCACAGTTGTAGCACTTGATTTGTCTTCCTTGTCCTTGATTAGCATTACCCATCCTATTCTGAACATTTCCCCGGACATTCTGCCTTCCTTGAATCACAACTCGCCCATCTTCTACAACAGCAAGATTACGTGGATTCGATGAGGTTCTGAGTTGATTGTTGGTTTGAGGTAGAGTGCTTCTGAAGTGTTGAACCAGTAGTGAGACTTGGTTGGAGAGATTATCAATTCTCTTATCCATCTTGTCCATGTAAGAGTTCCCAGATTCTTGTGGATTAGTCTTGACACTTGCTGATTGCATGGAGGTTTGACCAAGAGAGGACTGATTCTGTGTTGCTTGAACAGTGGTTGCATGATTGATTGTGTTAGTCGAGAATTGGTTAAGTCCCTGAGTAATGGAGATTAGAGCAAGAGGATCATTTGAGGGATGAAATTTCTCTCTTAGCTGACGATCATACATGGCATGTTTCTCATGTTGTAGCAGATAAGCATAGAGTTGTTCATAGTTGGTGTTTCTGAGTCCTTTATTTAACTTCACAGCTGTGACAAACCGATCCCATTCTGGTGACATGTTATTGACAAACTTTGAGTTGAGTTGGATGTTGGGCATTGTAATTCTGATCATTCTCATGTCATTAACAAGCTTGTGGAATCTGACATAGTAGTCATTGATGCTTTCACCGGGGTTCATCTTAAAGTGCTCGAATTCATCATACAATTGAGACTCACGATCTTCCTTTGTTAGTTCTGACCCAGCTAGCAACATTTTGACATTGTCCCAAACGGCTTTGGCCTCAGTGTTGAAGTTAATCAGTTTGTAGATGTCCTTTGGTAGCCCTTGTACCACAATGATTGAAGCTCGAATTTCGGCATCATATCGTTTCTTTTCCACTTCATTCAGATCATTGTAAGTACGAGGTCTGTCAATTCCAAAGGTGACTGTCCCATCATTACTAGTGGAGATAACATCTCTGGTAGTACCCATTTGAAACGGCCCGTCATCAATTGATCTCAGAATGTTCTCCCCATTTTCTTTGCCTTGACAATACAAACGAATTCTTTGTGANACTTCATTCAGATCATTGTAAGTACGAGGTCTGTCAATTCCAAAGGTGACTGTCCCATCATTACTAGTGGAGATAACATCTCTGGTAGTACCCATTTGAAACGGCCCGTCATCAATTGATCTCAGAATGTTCTCCCCATTTTCTTTGCCTTGACAATACAAACGAATTCTTTGTGACCATGACTCATAGTCGGTCCTGTCGAGCATAGGAGGTCGAGTGTCGGACCCAGCAGCTTGAATATCATCAATTGATGTAACCGTGGTCATGATGACTATGTCTTAAACGGGATTTTACAACACACGTGACTTAAACCGAGAAATTGATTCTTTCCCGGGATTTTACTAAAGTCAACTTGGAAAACCGCTAAGATAACTAACCGCTGACAATTAAACTGCTAGCAAGTAACCGCTGACAAAACTAACCGCTGTGGATTAAACCGCTGGCTATGATAACCGCTTGACAGAGTAACCGCTGTTAAGTTAACCGCTAAACAAATATAACCGCTGGTTAAGTAAACGCTATCTATTAACCGCTGACGAAAGTAACCGCTGCAGAAAGAAACCGCTGATAGAATAACCGCTGAAGAGTAAACCGCTGGAAGGTAACCGCTGAAACAGTACAAAGTACAGCATTATGTTCGCTGACCAGATGTACTAACCGCTGTACACAAACCGCTAAAATCCAAACTAACCACTGAGAAGAACACCTTAACGAGGAGAAAACCGCTGCCAAGAAAACTTGTCCAAAATCATTCGTACACTTCACAAACGTGAGATCTAGCCAAACCAACTGATAAAGTAGATAAATCTAACCCCTCTAATCCAAGAAGTACAAGAAAGAACACAAGAATCATTACAAACAAGATCAAAATTAAGTAAAACCACCCTAAACTAATAGAAACTAAAACAAACCATACACCACAAGTCCTACAATCCCTAGGATGTAACCATGGCTCTTGATACCAATTGTAGAATACTAGATAAGCACAAAACACGTATTGATCCTTGTGGTTTGGTTCGTTTACAAGCAAGAAAGAAAGAAAGAAATGTAGAGAGAGAAAGTTAGAGAGAGAAAGAGGATGAAGCCTTGAGAGAAAACCAAAAAAAAAGAAAATAGATTATGAGAAGGCTTATCCTCTCCAAGTATGGAGAGGGTATTTATATGTACATGAGTTTTTGCCACTTGGGCTGCGGATCAGGCATACAATGGGTAAAGACCCGTCCTTCTTCCGCGAATACTAACTACTTCTAATCTACGTTTTACTAACTATTATAAATACTACGAGCTAAACAATGCTTAATCATATTGGGGGTGACCGAATCTTTCTTATACAAAAATCGTATTCCTAACAGTTATGTTGGAACGTGGCTAGGAGAAGAACAAAGAGACCCAAATGACTTCCAATTTAATCCAAATCAACTTATGTATAACCCAAAACTCTTGTAAATATAACCCTACTAATCTTGATCTTCAAATTTTTGAGAGAAATGTGTTTGTGTGTGTGTTTGTGCTCGGCCAAAGAAGAAGAAGAGTAAGAAATATAGAATTTTAGGTGCTCCCAAATAACTAGTTAAAGAGTAAAAGTTGGGTATTAGATTTGGATAATAGGATGTATTGTGGTTAATAGGGTGTTTAAGGGATTTTAGGGAGATTTGCATGTGCACATAAGTTGGTGGGTGCATGTGGCCGGTTCCAAGGGTATCCAAGGGGGGAAAATTATAGTTTTACTCCTCGTTGGTATATCGTGTGTCGGTTTAAGCTTAAATGCAACCGTTACGTCCCGGTTTGACATTTTTGGACACGACTACGTAAAATAAAGTTTTTAGCCACGGTTTTGTCAGAAAAGTAATAAAATGAGTTTACCGACTCAAAAATATATTTACTTGACTTTTACCATAATTACTGTGGTGTCGGTTCGCGTGCGGAGTTGTTTTTTAGAAAATGTGAGAAAGCTCTCAGTAAATTACGAAACTTGTCAGTAACTATCCGAAATGGATTAATTTGTGTTTACTGACAAAAATAAACTTTTTCAGTATTGACTGTAAGCTACAGTGTGTAGGACAGCTCCCGAAAACATGTAGAAATGTGCAGAAACATGTAGAAGTGTGCTAAAATGCATATAACGTTCAAAGTAAGTATAATAAATAGAAATTTATTATAAAATTAGTTTATGAAAAATACCATTTGTCACAGTCGCCATTTTACCGGAAGTGCACGAAGAAATTTTCTCACATGGTTCTTGTTATAGAAGCTCGGATCTAGAGCCGTGAGACTTGTGATGATAGCGTTGAATCGTGTGTAACCATTGTCAATGGTTTCCTCATCCGAGATCGAAAACTTCTCATATTGTTGAATGAGTTAGTCGATCTTGCAATCCTTAACTTGAGAATTACCTTGATGAGTGATGATGAGAGAATGCCAAATTTCCTTGGCGGTCTTGCAAGAGTGAACTCTCTCGAATTCCCTTCGAGGCAAAGCATTGTAAATCATCATCTTGGCTTCTTGATTCTTCACAAGCTTTTTCTTCTCATCTTCTTTGAGTTCCAAGAATGGTTTCTCAACCATCAACTTAGTCTCTGGATTTAACATAATGAAGACAAAATCGCCATTTTGAATGACTTCCCATATGTCTATATCCTTGGACCTAATGTAGGTCTCAAAGCGGGTTTTCCAAAAACAAAACCCTTCGGTTTCTAGCAAAGGTGGTCTTTGCATAGAACACCCCTCGGCATAGTTCTCTTGAGCCATGGATCTATACTCAACTTTACCAAAAATCTTTGTTAGGATTTTAGATTTTTTGGGAAAGAAGTTTTTGACTTAAAACGACTTCTCGGGAAGGTTTTAACGCTCAAAAACTTGAGTATTCCGCTCTGATACCAATTGTAGAACCGTAGAGGGGGGGGGGTGAATACGGTTTCTTAGGCTTTTTAAAAAACTTTAAGCTAATAAGAACACCAAGTGGTTGTACAACACTTCAACAACCACAAACACAATCACAACACAAGTATATAAAGCAAGTAAGAAGACACCACGATATATACTGGTTCGGGATGGGGGATTTATACCATCCGTACGTCCAGTTGTGAATCCGAAACCGATAATATTTTACTAGTGATAACACGTAAATTATACATGTTTTTAGGTACGTTTTATGTACCATATTGGGCCATATTTGTATTTTTTGTTACTTAATCGTGGAAAAAGCAAATGTAGCCAAAAACAGGAAAATTGATGAAAAAGAAGAAGAAATGAAGTGAACGTGTATAATTAGAGATTTTCGAGAAGGAATCAAGTGAAGAATCACGCAAGGACTCAAGGATTTGATAGATTCAAGATTTCTACGTTCATATGGCGAGATAATATCAAGTTCTATGGAAGAAATCAACACCAAGATGAAGGAGAAAACATGCGACAAAGAAAAATAAAGAAAAG
Source organism: Artemisia annua (assembly GCA_014162995.1). Lineage (NCBI taxonomy): Eukaryota > Viridiplantae > Streptophyta > Magnoliopsida > Asterales > Asteraceae > Artemisia > Artemisia annua. The sequence continues at coordinate 179,225 of LBNU01011227.1, forward strand.
TCAAAAAAGTTTGTTACGTGTTCAATCCAACCGTTCGGTTGGAGCCCGCAACCGGAACAGTTGGATGATACCAGAAGGTCCAACCAATCGGTTGGATCTAATACCGATCGGTTGGAACGTTGTTGCAGTTACAATTTTGCATTTAATGGCGAATTTACTTCTCATTATCATTGGTGGCTGATCATTTTTAGCTCATAACTCCTGGAGGACGTTTTTGCTTGGGGAAGAAGTGGCTTGGTGGCTATAAAAACATATCCAAGACTAGATACAACATACAATATACTTAATCTAAAGTAAGGCTTGCACTAAGTACTTACTACTTTCCCAAAAGGTTACTTTACTCTTTAAAAGGTCCAGAAAACTCTGAGTTAAAGTCTCAAGAGTTTGGTTCGAGTGTGGTGTTGCGGTTTAAGTTGTTTTAGTAGTCGTTTGGAGGCGCGTGGTTGCTATAGTTGTACAATTCTAGTTCTTGTAATTCTCAAGCTAGGTATATCTTGTTTATTCACAATGAACTATTGTTACTTTGAGTTAAATGAATGTTTTGTTTACTACTTGTTTTTTAATATAATTGATATTGAGTAATTTGGTATATACTTGTGTGAGTGATGTAATTAGTCATGGAGTATTCTTTTCTTTCAAAAGGTGATGCATGAAAACTCTTCTTAATTTATGAGTTTGTTGGGATAATATCTAATCTTGCTTAATTTGTTGATAAAAACATCTTTGGGAATATTGGCCGAAAGGGTTTTCTTAATGTTTTTATTCCAAAACGTTAGTGCACGAATTAGTATGGGATATGGTGTGTAACAAGCATCATGTTTACTCTTTAAAATGGATTTGAGAAGATTTCATCACGAAATAAGGTAGAAAGGATTCGTAGGAATTCATAAGTAAAGAATTGCTTTTAAACAACATTGTGTTAATGGAATTATTATTCTAGTTGTCTTAGGCCGAAAGGAAGTAACTAGATGATTGAATTCTAGTAATGATTTAACATGATAAACACAATTGATTGTTAGTCATTCATATAAAAGTTGTGCATCATAACAAGTTTACACCAAGCTTTACATGAATACTCCAAATGATGGATTATAGCATTCTACACAAGTATGTGTTTAGTTAATATTGTTTCTTGAATACCTGAATTTTCGATAATTAGGATTGACAACCCTTTTTAATACGAACTAGTTTATAATACTTTAATCACCAAAATCCCTTGGGACGATCTCGACTTACCCACCTTTACTAAAACGGACGAGTATACTTGCTCGTATGTGTTAATAGTTAATAGATAATCGGATAAGCGTGTTTATAAATTTTTAAAACGTGTACACTCCCGGCTAACACATCAAGTTTTTGGCGCCGCTGCCGGGGATTTAATTAGATTTGTTAGTATTTGAGTTTGTTAATCATAAAATTTGAGTTGGTAAAAAGTTAAAGCAAAAAAAAGGGTTTGGTTTTAATCCAACCGATCGGATGGAAGTCTCGTTAATTTTTTTTTAAGTTTTATTATTTTGTTGTTTTTATGATTAAGTGATTAGTTAAGATTAGTTAATGATAATTAAGTTTAGTTATGATTAGTTTTAATGATTTGAGTTAATTTCAATTAATTCAGAGTTTTAATTAAGTTTATGATTAGAAGTTAATGTTTTAATGAGTAGTTAATTAATTTAATTAAGTTATTAGTTAATTTGGTTTATGACATTTAAAATTAAGTTAAGGTTATTAATGTTTTTAATGTTATGTGTTTTGATTAATTAGTTAATTAATTAATTAGTTAATGCTAATTAATAATTCTTAGTAATAAAGATTAAAGTTATTTTCAATAAAAGTTTTTAGTAATAATTATAATTAATTAAAAAAAAGAAAAAATAGTTTTTTTTACAGGTTTGATCTAACCGATCGGTTACAACCCGTAACCGATCCGGTTAGAACTAGTGCAGTGAACCAACCGATCGGTTGGATTTCCAACCGAACGGTTGGAGCTCTCGGTAAAAATTTTAGTGATTTTTATTTTTAGTTGTTTTTGAGTTTTTATAGCTTTGGTTTGATAGTTTATTAGGTATTGTTTCACTATAAGTTTATTTTTGATTATGACTAACCCCAATGCTAATGATTTGATTGATTTGTTGATGGTTATGTTATAGTTAGTAATTTGCTCTAGTGAAATGGAGAGTTTAAGTCAAATTTCGGAATACTTAAGGAAATTGGAGGATATGTTCAAAGATTCGGGCGATTCTTTAGAGAAATTGGAAAGCATGTTGGAGAAAGCGAAAAATGATTTGGAAAATGGAGAAATAGTTGGAGAGAATGATGTTTGTTTGCCTAGGGAACCTAAGAAAAGGATGGTTGTTTTCACACGAGCTCCACCTAAGGAGTTTGATGCCCCACACATGAGGTTTTCTACACCTTGTGCGGTGGAGGGGGTCAAGGCTTGGGATGCACAACTTAATATGGAGTATGGAGACAACTACATAATGGAGGATGTTCTAGACAAGCTTGGTTTTGTTCGTCTTGACTATGAGGATTATGGTAGAAAGAAAGTTAAGAATGTGAAAGTGAACGTTCATGGACACATTTTTAAGGTAGACTTTGTTTTTCTTGATTATTGCAATTCTGATGAACCAGAAGTTGTTTTCGGTAGGGAATTTCTTGTGACTACCAAATGTACGGTGGACTTTGCACTTAGTGAGTTAAGGATAAATATAACTTATTTGGAGGAGGAGAAAGAAGTGGATGTTATGATAGCGGAGTTATGTGAAGGTATGGAAGAGAAAAATGAAGGGAAGGAAGAAGTTTGTAAAATGGGAAAAGCAAATAGGAAGAAAGCACCACTAAACAAACTCACCCAACCCTCCAACCCAAAAGTAACTAATTCACATCATCATCATCATCACTACCTAATACACCACCAAATTTACCCAAAGTTACCCAACCATTGACAAATGAACAAAAAGAGGCGATATTGGAGAATTTAGAAGAAACGATCCATGAACTCATGGAAAAGAAGCCGGTTATTGAGGTTTTGAATAATTACATGACCCATAGGAAGAAGTTAGATGCGGTTATGATGGCAAGGTCAAGGTTGGAAGATACAACTTTTGATGAAGTTGAGAGAGAGAGGATAGTGGAAAATGGGCTTCCTAAGAAGATGAGTGACCCGGGGAACTTTGTCTTACCAATAAAAGTGAATGGGACCACTCCAATGTATGCGTTGGCCGACACGGGGTCAAGTGTTAGTGTGATGCCTTATCGGTTGTACCAAAGGTTAGGACTTTGTAACCCACAACCTAACCAATCAAACCTTACAATGGCGGATAATTCGAAAGCTAAGGCTATGGGAGAAGTTAAGAATGTGCGTGTTCAAATTGGCTACCAAGCATTTTCGTGTGATTTTCTTGTGCTAAACATTCCGGTTGATAAGGAGTTACCAATTTTGTTGGGGAGACCTTTCTTAAGAACATGTGGGGCAATAATAGATATGGGGCATGGAATTATGACCATTAATGATGGAATTCTTAAACATACTTATTACCCTAAGCCTAGGAGAGGAAAGAGAGATAGTATGGATGAAGAAGAAGAGGAGTACTTTGGTTGTTTTGAAGTTGGAAGAGATGAAGAGGGAAGGCCAAAGTATGGGCCATTGACACCTAGTTTCTTTGACATAGAGGATGAAATGGAAAGAGCTCTTGCTATGGAGGCTTTCTTTAACCCATTTAAAAATATTTTTGTGTTTAATAAACTTACAGATTTCCTTGGATCGTTACCGGTTCAACTTAAAAATTTGGAGTGGAGGCCCGATGGACCTAGCAACTACAAAAAGGAAGAAGGTGATGGTGAGTGGCATGTCAAATTTGATATTGTATGCCCAAGCGGGAGAAACTTTGCAAGAAGGTTCAAAACACAAAAGACAAACCGGAAGATATCCCGGAAGTACCAAAGTGAAGACATTCTTAGGAATGAGTATTTTCAAGGCTAAAGGAGCAAAAGAGGAGCAAGTTGCAAGAATAAAGCACTTCTTGTGCTAGTTTGTTTGATTTTCATTTTTATGCATTTTTCATTTTAAGCTTTATGGTTAAGACTATCTATTTATCTATTTATCTATTTATGTTTTTAGGTTTTAAGTTTTATATTATGTTTTATGCCTTAATAAGAGTTTGAGTTTTAAGTTTTAGTTGAGTTAGTTTTATTAAGAGTAGAAGTTATAGACCAATTTTGGTAGTGTGGTGGAAAATTTACATACAAAAAATGGTTTGGTTAAAAGTAAACACTATAGCTACTTGTATAAAGTAAACTAAGTGTTGAGGTTTTGGAAAAATCAAGTTTTGCAAAATTTTAATCCAAAACGGATGGATTGAAAGCTGAACGGATGGAACTGAATATATAAACCCAACTTTTCAAAAATCACAAGAAACCCACACACACACACTAATCCACCAAATTGGGTCTAGAAATTCAACCACAACAAGTTGAGTAAGATTTTCAGGAGAGTTAGGATATCATCCATGGCTCCAAAACAAGTAAGTAACATCATCAATTAGCTTTAATTAAGTTTTAATTCGGATTATTTGAATTAGGTCAAGATTTGGGTATTTTTGATATAGTGCGAATTAAGATGTAATCTTTTGAGGATAAGTGGGTAATTGATAATGGAAGTCATTGCAAAAAGAATTAGATTGATTAGTTAAGTCTTGAGGAAGAATTAATTAAGTGAAAAATCGAATTGAATTGGGGTTTTATTTTGGAACAAGTTTGCTTGCAATTGATGATTTCTAGATGTTCTATACTTGTTATTTAGTGATGTTAGGATAGTGCATTGTTGATTAGAACACTAATTGGAAGGATTGATCAGATAGTGTTCTTGCATGTTCTTGGGTTTGATTAAGGAAGTGTTTGGAGATGATATGGATCGTTATTAGGATAATTTGGATGATCAAAAACAGGTTAGGATGAAGTAGGAATGGATTGGAAGTGAAAAAAGTCAAAAAATTAGGTTTGGTAATTTTGGACGAAAATCCAACCGGTCCGGTTGCGAGGGGCAACCGAACAGTTGGATGAGACATGAGGATCCATCCGATCGGATGGATGCCTCGTTAACATTTTTAAGGATTTTGTGTTTTGAATTTTTTGACTTCTAATTTGTGTTGCATTGGCTCTTATACTTTTATACTAACATTAATTTGTAATTTTCAGAGTCATGGTGCAGGGGGTTCAAGTTCTAGAGGAGTGAAGGTTAACCCGATTATTACAAAATATGTTTTAAGGAATTCAAAGAATAGGGTTTCGTACAATCTTCAAGCGGAAAGGAACGACAATCTTAAGTTCAGCAATTTGAAGAAAGAGGAGAAGCATGCCTTTCGTGAACGACTTTCTAAACTTCAAGGTAGGAAAATTGCTACACCACGTCTCATTGATTGGAGTTTGTTTGCTGAATATGAGTGTGAGGATCAGTTGAGGGAGCTGATGAGAATGAGTTATGTGTATCCGGCTGATGGGGATACATTTGTGGATCTTTCTTGGGAAAGAGCTTTTAGCATTTACGAACATGTTTATCGTGAGTGGTGTCTAGAATTCTTTTCTACGTTCTACTTTGAAAGGAAGGTTTATGATCTTATGAGGGAAGTTTGCATTTGGTTTAGACTATGTGGAGTTGAGCATGCTTATACTTTGCCACAGTTTGCGGTTCATTTGGGTTTGTACAAACAAGATGAGATTAATCATAGGTTGTTTGAGACACACTTCTTGAGGTTAACAAGGTATCACAATAGGTATGATGGTGTTTCGGAGTATTCGAATCGTGTTGGTGATCCGAGTTGTCTAAGGAGGAATGCATCTAGGATTAGGAATCCATTGATGGAGATCTTACAGAAGTTAATTACTTGGGGAGTTTTGCATCGAACGGGTAGTTGTGACAAGTGTAACAATCCGGACTTGTGGGTGATGAAATTGCTTGAGGAAGACAAGAATGGCAATGCAGCTTGGATAATAGCCGAGTATCTCTCTAGAAGAGCACCAGGAATCAAGGAAGGGAGTGATATTTGTGGAGGACACTATGTGACCGCTTTGGCAAGAAATTTGGGTTATTTTGAGGATAATGAGTTGGCTAAGTGTTCGGAAAGGAAGGAAAGTGATACTTGGGATTACAAAGGTTTTGGAAAAGCATTGAATAGGAATAATAGATCGTTATGAGGATGGACTGAGCCCGAAATGGTGATACCACAACAACAACCACAACAACCACCACCGCCACAAACGGGAGGTGTTTATGGATATGCTCCGGGTAGTTTTGATTCGGGGTGGGGAAATTGGCATAGTGAGTTGAACGATATCGAGCGAAGGGATGTGTGGAGAGACCACATGATAATGCGGCAAAACTATAACTATGATTATTCTATGTCGATCCAACATATTGCCCGTGAGAATAGCTATGAGGTACCACTTTATGAACCACCTAATGTTCCTCCTTACCCAATACCTTATGAGCCCTATCCTGGTCCGTACCCATATCCCTATCGTGGTTATTCACCATTTCCCGAACCGTATCCGGCTTATGGTAGAGTTCCTAATGTGGGAGGTACTAGTGTTGGAGGTCAAAGTTACGATGTTGGAGGATCATGTCGTGGTGGACAAAAGAAACGTAGAGTTGAAGAAGAGGATGATGATGATGATGAGGAGAGCGAGGATGAGTTTATCAACTCCGACATGGATTATAATGACGAATGATCGTCATGTGGTTTATGGTTTGATTAAAAACAATTATGTGTGTTGAATAATTTCTATTTCTTTCTATAACTCTTTATTTTAGGATTAATAACGTTCTACGTTAACGTTTGGTTTGTTTTAGTATTATTGTTTTTGTTTTTGTTTGTTTGGTTTGGTATATTTTGTAGTTTTTGCAGGGGTGACATTACGGAAGCTTATGGTTGATCAATATTTGAAGTCGGAGAACTCATTTGCTTAGTTGTGATCAACTATGCATATCGCGTATTTTTACCCCGGTAGTTTCTATTTTACTAAATTTTTCCCATTTCCTTTACTTTGAAGTTATTTTTTTTATTACATTGAGGACAATGCAAAACTTAAGTGTGGGGGAGGGAAGAAAATAGGAAAAATAGGTTTATTTTTTTAATTTTTAGGATTAGTTGTGAATTTAAGTAACTAGAATTCGTTCGCCCTTGAAAATCTAGTTGTTTTAACGCATAAGTTATATTTAATAAATGAGATTGTTTTAATGGTAAAAATAAGGTAATGTGAAAATTTTTGGAGCTTAATCAAGTATTAGAGCAAATTCATTTCGGAATTGATGAAATTTACTAGTGCACATTATAGTTTTCACCTTAAATTGTGAGGACTTAAGCCTTTTTGTATATTGCACTTCTTATGCTATATATTTTGCTATGAGTGTGCCGGTGATTTTGTTGATTCTAGAACTTGTACTTGTTATGCATTACGGTTAAAGTCACTTTCGGGTGATAAAACATATTCAAATGATAAGAGGCAACTTAGGATTTACACCAAATGGCTATCCTTTTACTATTTTTGCTAATCACATTGATTAGTTTGTTCTTCGTATTTGGAACTCATTTGTTAGCGTTTATCTTTAACGCTAGATACCCCTAGTTACACCATCTGAGCCTATCTTTTCTTTTGATTAAATCCAGAAAAATACAAAAATATTCTACACTTTACACCTTAGCCTTACCTAAATCAAGTTCATTTGAAGTTTGAAAAATCTTTATTTTTTTGATGATTATGCGTTGACCACATTTTGATATGTGTATATGTTGTTTCAACAAAGAAGGAGATCGCTACTCTTATTTGTATTTTTTGTAGCGTATGCTCATCCGAAATGTGGGGGTGACGAATGTTTTGTTTACTAAAAAAAAAAACAAAAAAAAACAAAAAAAACCAATGAGCTATAGTGTAGAGTATCAATTAGCCAAGAAAGCTAATAAGAGGAATAAAAAGTGTATGAGGTGCGGAGTAACAATTGATGGAGTTTGGAGAATAATCATTTGTGGTATAAAGATTTGGGGAACGGAAATTGAACTTGATTTTTATTTTTCATTTTGTAGAAACCTTCCCATATCTCATTCTAAACCTTACCCAAATTACCTAATTCGTTGTTAACCTTTGAGCACTCGAATTAAGTTTCGACTTTGTGAAAATATTTAGTGCATAAATACTTTAGTGACCATCCGTATTTTTGGTAATGGAATGACGCGCCAGCGATCTAGAGAATGTTTTGGTGACCATCCGTTATGTGAATGACGCGCCAGCGATCCGAGGTATAATCTAGTGACCATCCGTTATTACTTATTAAAAATACGCGCCAGCGATCTAAAATATTTTTGTATGAGATATTTGAACAAAAGCCGGTAACCTCCACCTTAAACCCAATAAAAGACCTCTTTGATGTTTTGTTTTATTGTTTTGATACTTGTACAAGCTTATGGTAAGAAACATGAATCATGACTGAGCAATGAGTGGTTCACCAATCAAATTACCTTGGAGTGATGAGTGAATTCAAATTATTCTTCGTGAGGTGCTTAGTTATGTTATCATGCTTTACACTTGTTAATGCTCCAAATAATTTTCACATTAAAAATTAACAATTAACCTTAGGGATGATTGTTAGATTTTTGGAAACATAAATCGTACCATTGAGATTATTTTTTCTAGACTTGCTCGAGGGCGAGCAAAACTCAAGTGTGGGGGATTTGATAACACGTAAATTATACATGTTTTTAGGTACGTTTTACGTACCATATTGGGCCATATTTGTATGTTTTTGTTACTTAATCGTGGAAAAAGCAAATGTAGCCAAAAACAGGAAAAAGTAATGAAAAAGATGAAGAAATGAAGTGAACATGTATAATTAGAGATTTTCGAGAAGGAATCAAGTGAAGAATCATGCAAGGACTCAAGGATTTGATAGATTCAAGATTTCTACGTTCATATGGCGAGATAATATCAAGTTCTATGGAAGAAATCAACACCAAGATGAAGGAGAAAACATGCGACAAAGAAAAATAAAGAAAAGTCAAAAAAGTTTGTTACGTGTTCAATCCAACCGTTCGGTTGGAGCCCGCAACCGGAACGGTTGGATGATACCAGAAGGTCCAACTAATCGGTTGGATCTAATACCGATCGGTTGGAAAGTTGCTGCAGTTACAATTTTGCATTTAATGGCGAATTTACTTCTCATTATCATTGGTGGCTAATCATTTTTAGCTCATAACTCCTGGAGGACGTTTTTGCTTGGGGAAGAAGTGGCTTGGTGGCTATAAAAACATATCCAAGACTAGATACAACATACAATATACTTAATCTAAAGTAAGGCTTGCACTAAGTACTTACTACTTTCCCAAAAGGTTACTTTACTCTTTAAAAGGTCCAGGAAACTCTGAGTTAAAGTCTCAAGAGTTTGGTTCGAGTGTGGTGTTGCGGTTTAAGTTGTTTTAGTAGTCGTTTGGAGGCGCGTGGTTGCTATAGTTGTACAATTCTAGTTCTTGTAATTCTCAAGCTAGGTATATCTTGTTTATTCACAATGAACTATTGTTACTTTGAGTTAAATAAATGTTTTGTTTACTACTTGTGTTTTAATATAATTGATATGGAGTAAGTTGGTATATACTTGTGTGAATGATGTAATTAGTCATGGAGTATTCTTTTCTTTAAAAAGGTGATGCATGAAAACTCTTCTTAATTTATGAGTTTGTTGGGATAATATCTAATCTTGCTTAATTTGTTGATAAAAACATCTTTGGGAATATTGGCCGAAAGGGTTTTCTTAATGTTTTTATTCCAAAAAGTTAGTGCACGAATTAGTATGGGATATGGTGTGTGACAAGCATCATGTTTACTCTTTAAAATGGATTTGAAATGATTTCATCACGAAATAAGGCCGAAAGGATTCGTAGGAATTCATAAGTAAAGAATTGCTTTTAAACAACATTGTGTTAATGGAATTATTATTCTAGTTGTCTTAGGCCGAAAGGAAGTAACTAGATGATTGAATTCTAGTAATGATTTAACATGATAAACACAATTGATTGTTAGTCATTCATATAAAAGTTGTGCATCATAACAAGTTTACACCAAGCTTTACATGAATACTCCAAATGATGGATTATAGCATTCTACACAAGTATATGTTTAGTTAATATTGTTTCTTGAATACTTGAATTTTCGATAATTAGGATTGACAACCCTTTTTAATACAAACTAGTTTATAATACTTTAATCACCAAAATCCCTTGGGACGATCTCGACTTACCCACCTTTACTAAAACGGACGAGTATACTTGCTCGTATGCGTTAATAGTTAATAGATAATCGGATAAGCGTGTTTATAAATTTTTAAAACTTGTACACTCCCGGCTAACACATCAACTAGTATAATCCTTTTGGTGGATTACAAACCATTACAATTCACTCCACCAATATTCAATAATATTGATGCTCACAAAGAAAGAGTTACTCCCACGGTATTCCGCCCTCGGAAACTACCCAAAAGAATCTCGCGATTCGACTTCACCTAAGGGTCACCAAGACCACTACCAAGATTTCCCACCAGAAGTGTCAAACCCCAACTAGATCCCCAATGATCTAGGCTTGGTCACCAAGACACAAGACTTCCCTTACAAACAATTGAATGATAGAATAAGTGTTTGTTCAACTAAGTCCTAACCTAACCTAGAGACTCGATTGTAGTAGAAAGGGTAAAGATAAGAAGACCCTCGACACGATGTCTCGTGGGGGAAAACGCCAACTCATGTTTTCTAACTATCGCCTCTAGCCAAAGCTTTTCTAAACTTAGGGAGCTTAGAAACTTAGGGTGTTTTAAAAGTAGGATCTCTCAAGTCTCAAAACTCGTTTCGAGTGTTCTCAATTAAGCACATAACATATTCATACATGTATTGAAAGATCCAAATTTGTCGGGTAAGGGGAAAGCCGACTTTCAAAATTCGCCCGGAACCATACAGTGTCCTGGCGCGTCACCCGCGCGTTGACGCGCGGGCAGCGCACTAGGAGCAGACATTGGCTCCGATGATTTTGAGCTAACGTTTATTATTTTATGTGTTTCGATGGTTTATTTGTCATCATTAAAACATAAAGAGATATTGATCATGTTGCCTCAACAATATCCCCTTTTTNAAGCACATAACATATTCATACATGTATTGAAAGATCCAAATTTGTCGGGTAAGGGGAAAGCCGACTTTCAAAATTCGCCCGGAACCATACAGTGTCCTGGCGCGTCACCCGCGCGTTGACGCGCGGGCAGCGCACTAGGAGCAGACATTGGCTCCGATGATTTTGAGCTAACGTTTATTATTTTATGTGTTTCGATGGTTTATTTGTCATCATTAAAACATAAAGAGATATTGATCATGTTGCCTCAACAATATCCCCTTTTTTGATGATGACAAATAAAAACCGAAAGCAAATAAAATTACAAAACTTAGCGAAGACAAAGCGCGCCTTGGTGTAGCTTGCGTCTTGACCTTTGCCTTGTAATTTGGTGAAGCCTTTAACATTTCTAGAATGGTCTTCACGCTCTTGCTTTCTTTCTCCTCCTTTTGTCGAATCAAAAAGGCGGGACTTCCAATCAAGCCAGGTTTCGAACTTGGGCCTGTGGGATAAATGAGCTAGCATGTATAAGCACCCAAATGTGCTCCCCTTGAACATAGCTCCCCCTAGATCGTTGCTCCCCTTTGTTTCAAGGTGGGGATCCATGGGTCAAGAGCCTCACCTTTGTGGTGGCCTAGCTACACATAGAAATCACAACATGCAACAAACAAGAAATCCTCACATGTGAAATTTCCAAAATGGGTTAGGTTACCATTTGGATACTTGCAACATGGGTTAGTCCACAATATTATGTGTGTATATATATATATATATATATATATATATATATATATATA
>LBNU01011227.1:191231-213989 GCA_014162995.1 Artemisia annua
GTTTTCACAACAAATTGCATGGTTGCCTTCACGAAGTTTTGGGCTTAAGGGCTTCCTTATCTTTTCCCAAACTTCTTCATCACCAATTCCCCTAAATGGGGATGTTGTGACTTGATCATTTTGTGGATTGCTCCAAACATCATCTTGCATTAGTTTTTCAAGGTTGATCCTAGGATATTGTTGTTGGTTGTTTTGCATAAACCACCCATTTCCCATCCCAACACTCTTAGTTGGAGCTTGAGGGACAACATTGTTGTTAACAATTTCTTCACTTCCATTGTTTGCAATCAATGAATTAGTGTCACTACTTTGGAGGATGAAATTGTCAAGAACATTGTTTGGAGAAGGTGGTTGGTTATTCATTTTTAACTTAGATTGAGATTTTAGGTGCAATGCTTAGTCAAGATCTCTAATCCTTAAATAATAGTAGAGTGAGGTTTAGATATGGGTAATGACTCCTATTATCCAACGGGTATTAAGGCAATTAGTACTAAGATTCCTCATTAGGTGTACAAGTTGTGAAGATCAAGAGGAAGAGAATATATAGGAAAGGTAAATATGCTTTGATCACATGGTCATGGGAAGAGTTATTCAAAGAACTATGAGTGTTTTAGTTTATCTTAAGTTATGATATGTAGACTAAATACACATGCTACCTACCATTATTTCTCACGCATGCACCATAATTTGTTAAGCTATGCATCTAATAATGGTTGAGTAAAAGATCTTGTTAGATCACTATTTTGAAGATATCACACTTTTGATTAAATAATTTAATCATGCAACATGTATTGATCTGAGTAAAAGATCTTGTTAGATCACTATTTTGAAGATATCACACTTTTGATTAAATAATTTAATCATGCAACATGTATTGATTACATAAGATGAACAAGTAGAATTAGATATAACATTTTCAACACAAGTGTAAGTTGTGATCAATATTATATCTAATCTTGGAATTTTGACAAAATCAATATTATCGAGATTAAGCAAGATAATTTTGTGTCAAATTTTCTTGTTCAATGCACATAGTATAGACAAGTAGAATCTTGGACATTATCAATCATTGTTTGAATAATGAGTTGATACATATCTTTCCTCTTGGAAGACATTTATTTGGGCTTCCATCCATGCCTCCATATAAGCCTTAATCATATAAACACATAAGCTCTAGGAGCATCACAATGTCCTTTAATACATTTCAATTAACATAAAAGATTGTTCTTTTAAGATGCATGTTTTAACATCAAAACCTATCCCAAAGCAATTTGGACTCTTAAAAAATGTCATGCCAAAAACCTAATCTTGTTTGTTTTGTGACCTAAGAGTTCTTTTATTCAAGTCACCAATGACTTGTTGAATAGGATGACCCCTCGCTTCTCTCACTTCCTTAGGATTGCCTTCATCCGAAACATTAACTTGTAATGTCGACGACCTTTCTTGATCTTGAACTATAGGTTCATTGATCACATCATCTTCTACCGAAGGAGATGATTTAGGCTCGGGCATGCTCTCATCAAAGGTAACATTGAGAGATTCCTCAATCCTCATTGTTTCCTTGTTAAGCACTATGTATGCTTTGCTAGTTTGAGAGTATCCTAGGAATACACCTTCATACGACTTTGGGTCGAATTTGGTGAGATATTCTTTGTGTTTAGTATAAATACTTTACAACCAAATACTCTAAAGTACTCTAAAGAAGGTTTCCTATTCCTAAGTATTTCATAGGGTGTTTTATTAATGATCTTTCTTATATAGACTCTATTAAAAATATAACATGTGGTATCTAAGGCATGACACCAAAACTTTTGTGGGATGGATTGCTCATCAAGCATAGCTCGACTCATCTTTCGTAACTTACGATGTGTTCTTTCAACAATCTCATGCGATTGAGAAGTGAACGGGCCCGATAAGTTATAAGATATTCCATGTTGTTCACAAAAGGTTCCAAATTGCATTTTATCAAATTCACTACTATGATTTGTTTTAATTGAAACAATAGAGCAATCAAGTAGGTTTTCAAGTTTCTTTCTTAATATATCAAATTTATTTAAGACTCCTTCCTTAGATTCGAGAAACGACACCCATGTATAGTTGGAGTAATCATCAACAATCATAAAAGTATAGAAGTTACCTCCATAGCTTTGGATTGGAGATGGACCATAAAAGTCCAAATGTAACAACTCTAAAACCCTATTAGTTGCGACTTCATTTTTATTCCTATTGTTTACTTGACCTTGATTTCCTAGACATATATCACAAAAATGTCTTTCAAAGCTCAACTTTGGTAAATTCCTCACTAGTTTGTTAGAAGCTAGATTTTGGACTAACCTCATATTGGCATGACCTAACCTCCTATGCCAAAGCGTTGAATTATCCTGGTATGTGTTGTTTTACACATACTTTTGACCTTAGTTTAGGCACCAAAACGACCAAAAACTAACGATAATTGCCAAAGATATTGTGTTTTTGTGTTTGTGATCGTGCAGGAGCGGATATTGCATAAATGGCAACAAAATCAACCAAAAAGCCTAAAACGAGCACGAGATGTGGAAAAGCGTCAAAAGCCTAAGCCTAGGAAGAAATCTATCCAAGAAAAGCCCAAAAATAACAAAAGTAATCCTTAGAGACTCGATGAATAACAAAAGAGACTCTTAGTGAAGTATAAAGACCTTGACAATAATGGTCCTCCAAGTTTCAGCAAGTTGTCAACTTTGGTCCTTTGAAGAACTTTGGAAGAAAAGTCAACTCAAATCCTCCAAGTTACAAGATCGTTACGTTTAGTATTAAGTTACATTAGTATAGTTTTAATATATTTTTAGTGAGATTTTCATGTTTTGTAAAGGTCTAGGGGCTAATTATGCAACAATGTCAAAGATTAGAGAAGCCCTAGCCCCTAGCCTATAAAGAGATCATGTAAGCCTCATTTAGAGGTTGGTTAGTTTTTAGGTTAGCTTAGGAGTAGGAGTAGTGTAAGTTTATTTTTAATGAAGTTATGTGTTTTCTTTAAAGCTTTCTCTCTCTAGAATTTTCTCTCTCTAAAAATCTTTAATTTTTACTTGTTAAAATCATGTTTTTATTAGTGGAATTTAAAGCTTATGGTTAAACTAAGTTGTTTAGTGTTAAATTTGGTTGTTAAACATTTGTTTTAAGCGTTATTTTGGATCAAATTAGAGTTTTGTTACAATTTATTTCGAGTAAGCAATGAAATTTTCGAGTAAGGACTTTATTTTTCGAGTAAGCTTTTATGTTTTTTTTTATTTATCGAGTAAATTTAAAATTTTATCGAGTATCTAATGTATTTTATCGAGTATGGAATTTTTTTATTTCATCGAGTATAGTATGAATATCCTTTCAAACGATTATTTGCAATCTTTTGTAAGGAAAATAATTCGTCATCGATTCCTTAATCCACACTTGATGAACTTATTCACGTCGCTTTGCAAACATATTATTTTTAAATTCATTTCCCGTTTTAATTTTCTTTTCGCTTTTTATTTCTTGTTTTCTTAAGTCATTTTATCATATGCTTGTTTTATTTGTTAGTTTCCTTTTGCGTTTTAAAAGTTTTATTATTTTGTCATTTTATATGTTTACTTATTTTATTGTTTTTATTTGCGCTTTCATTTTCTTTAGTGTAAAAATCCAAAAAATTCCCAATTATATTTTCTTATTCACTTCACATTCACGCGGCACAAGCCGACTCAATCGCCGTCAATCCTTCGTTGGGACAACGATCCAAGAATAAGTACTCAACTATACTCATATCAATCATATCCACAATGGATGCAAGACATATGTGTTGTTTGGAGTTATCTCCCAACTTGCATGTATACAAATTATCTCCTATGACCTCTAGCAAGTATAACATCATCTTTGCTAATAGCACAATCTCTTTTAGAAAACTTGACTTCACAATTATCATCACATAATTGACTCACACTAATTAGATTGAAATTAAGACCACTAACATGCTCAACATTGGAAATTTCTATGGAGTCATGAAGGACATTACCTTTCCCGACAATCTTGCCGTTTGGTTTGCTACCAAAGGTGACTTGATTGCCATCATACGCATTGTATGAAGTGAACAATCTCCTATTCCCGGTCATATGTTTAGTGCAACCGCTATCCACTAACCACTCATCCGGTTGTAGATCACTTTTGAGACAAACCTACAACAAAGGTACAACTCATGCCTTTGGTACCCATTGTTTCTTGGGTCCATTTTGGTTAGCATTTAAAGTGCCCAAGTTAAAAATTCTTGGGTCTTGAAGCAAGACACATAATTTCTCAATACCAAATTTAGAGAAAGCGGACCAAGGATTATTATTTTGACACTGATAACTTGATCTATAGTTATTACATCCTTGAGGTCTAAAGAAGGTTTGGTTTGGGTAGGAGTTGTCTCTCCTTTAATAATTGTTATATTGGTATTGAGAAGACTTTTGACAATAGTTATAGAAATTTCTTCTTTGGTTATTTTGAAAAGATGGTCTTTGGTTGTATGAGGTAGAAGATCTCATATTAGGTGTAGGCAAAAGCGGTCTATGATTTACTCGAGGTTGTGAGTATCCAAGTCCATTGCGAGAGGTTGAGTTAGAAAATTGTTTTGGGTTTTCTCTTCTTGCAATGGGAGCTTGATTACCTCGAGTACTTACATGAGGAGCTTGAGGAGTAATTGGTTTAATGACATTGTTTGATGGAGATCCAATTTTCCTCAGAGGCCTGGCGCACTGATGGCGCGTTGACGCGTCAGCCTCGGGGATTTTTGGGGCCTCGTGTTCTTTAGCCTTTACAAATGTATTACATACTAGTTAATGAAAAGTATTACTATTGCACTAAGCTCATGAAACTGAAGCCTTAATAGTTAGTTTATTTATCCGTCCCAAATAGCTGCCTTGCCAAGCACCTGCACGGCATCAAATGATATGCGTCCCTTTGACCAGTTGATGCGATCAACCCATACGGAGGAGTTTAATCCCAATATATCTATTTACAACATTCGCGCTTATAATGTAATTAATGAGTCATGATTGTGGGGACTTTAATGGCAATTGTAACTTAGGCAATCCATAAATGTTTTATGTACTTGTATCTATATGTAAAATCAAGCAATGTATTCTCACCCAAGTATTTCAAAATAAGTATAAAGGAATAAATATGGGGCTATGAAACTCACCTCAAGTAAGTAGTATAACGGGAAAGTATAACATGTCGATAAGTGTATATAAGTGATTCTCTCATCCTCTATATCAAGGTGCAAGAGAAGAGCACTCAAAGTCATCAAAAATCGATGCGTTATTGAGTCCACACACAAACGTAACAAGTGTTACGATTCTCTTCTTCCTCCAACTCTCTCATTTGTACATGTTGTAATAGAGTATATCCGACTTGTGTGTGAGTCATTGATTAGGTGTGTTAGGGTGTGTCCGGACAAGGTGTAAGTCCATGAAGTGTTGTAACTAGACTAGGAGTTTGTGTTAGCTCGTGTGTCTTAGTGTGAAGAATTTGACTTAGTGTAGTCCTTGTGTGAAGATTAGGACTTAGTAAAGTCCGGGTGTGAAGACTTGGATTGGGTGAATCCAAGTAAACAAGAGTGCTCGTTTGTGTGAAGATTAGGACTTAGTGAAGTCCGGGTGCGAAGACTTGGATTGTGAGAATCCAAGAGAACGAGAGTGCTCGTTCGTGTGAAGATTGTGACGAAGTGATCGTCGCGTGAAGACTTGGATCATGTGTCGATCTAAGTGGACAAGAGTGCTTGTTCGTGTGGCCACGTGGGCCTTGGTGTAGATTGGTTCTAGCTAGGATTAGGACTCAACATTCCACTTAGTGTCGTTAAACTTGGTGTAAGATTGTGTACGGTTTGCTCTGCCTGAAGGGAGTATGTTGACATAGTGATTGTGAACTCTCGAGTGTGGTACTCGGGGAGTGGAGTAGGACGAAGAGTGAGCTTCGTGCCGAACCACTATAAATCTCCGCGCCTTTGTCTGGTTGTGTTCTTTCCCTATCTCTTTACTTTACTTACTTACTAGTTATTTTAGCATTCGTAGATATCACATAACTATCAAATCTAACGGTTTTTACAACAAAAAGACACTAAAGAGGTAAAAGTTATAAAACGTAGTTATAAATGGTGAAACTATTCAACCCCCCCTCCCTTCTAGTTTCTACAAAACCAAATGCATGCACTTATAAAACATGATTATAAGAGTCATAAAATACTTATTTGACATAGACTAAACTTAGTCTACTGCCGGTATACGTTTGAAGTTGTTTTTCGTTGTACACGATTTAACCTAACGGTTATACGTAGAGATAAGAATTCAAGTGTTTAAAGTAAAAAGTTATGAGTTTATGGTTAAGTAATGACCCGAAAAATGTGAGTTGCCACACGTACTAGCTCGTAAAGATTCATCAGCATAGGCTATTCGCAAGTCTCCATAAAATAGAATAGGTATGAACCATATTCTGCTTGTAGAGACTGCACGATAAAGAATACCCCGAATGCCTCACTTACAGGATTTCCAGTCTTTCGGAGACGATTGAAAAACCCTTCCATCATAGTAAAACGAAACCTAGCAGATGTGCCATATCGCATGCGACATTCTTTAACTCATAGGTTAAGGCAAACATCTCAGCATTCCTTGATTCAGGATGAATAAAAGTTAAAATGAGATAAGCTATAAGGTTGGTTGCTATGGGTGTGAGGCCTCACTGCCTCACCACTCACACCCACATTCACGTGCCACCTCTATTGCATACACCCACCCTCACGTGTGAGGCAAGGGAAGAAATGGAATGAAAGGTGAGCCCGGTGACTTCTCGGCATTTGTGCAACGTGGGCGTTTTTATTTACTATTTATTTGATTTGTGAGTATGTATGTGGTATTTTGTAGGGTATGTTTGAAAGATGAGAGGATTGACGACCATTGCACCTGAAAGATGAGGTGAAAGGTGATGTGATAGAATGATGATATGAGCTAAATTAGAAGGGAGGTGATTTGCACACTCAATAAATTTATTAGCACACTTTAAAGTACGTGTATTGCCATTTATACCCTCAAATACTCAAGTGTTATCACTTACCTTTTAAAACTAGCATAAGGATATAAATGTCACGACACATGTTTTTTAGTGTGCCAATCAATTTATGGAGTGTACAAATCACCTCCCAAATTAAAAGGTTTAAAAGGTAAAGGTGATGTAGCANAAAACCAGTGAACCACCACTTCTCCCCCAATTCTCAAAACCCCAGAACAAATCTTTCATTGAATCAAAACCTTAATCCCTCACCTCACAATGACAATCACTACCAAAAAACACAAACATCCATCCCCAAACAACAACGAAACAAATCAAGACATGATAAGCAACATTCCCGACACACTCCTTATAAAAATCATATCATTACTCCCTCCATCAGACGCAAATCGAACCCGCATTTTATCCAAGAAATGGAAAAACCTTTACGCATTTCTTCCAAACTTACATTTCATTATGCCATCTTTTCCATCACTTCAAGAACTCAACACATTTCATCATTTCGTTCATCAAACCCTTTCTATTCGCGGCGATATCGCTGTTGACTACCTTTTTCTACAATGTGAATGGAAATGTGACTATGATCGTGTATATGATATGTTGTGTGCTTTTGTTGTTCAGTGTAAAGTTCGGAAACTTGTGATCAAGTTTCCTAATGAGAGATATAAGGTTCGGTTTTGTTGGGATTTGTTTAAGACTTGGAATTCGCTCGTTGAGTTGAATTTGGAAGGGGGGTTTATGTTGGATGTGCCTGAATACGAGTTGTTGTTTCCGTGTTTAAAGAGACTTGAGTTAGTGTCTGTTGGTTATTTTAAGGATTGTTCGGTTACGAATTTGGTTTCTGGATGTCCGGTTTTGGAAGAGTTGTTTGTGGAGAGGGAAGTGTATCCGGATAACTTGGAGATGTTTAAGGTTTCTTCGGTGTCGTTGAAGAGACTATGGATAGCGTTTCCTAGGTTTGTTAGGGGGGATTTTTTAAAAGTTGTGATTGATGCTCCTAAACTGAAATACATTTACGTTTTAGATAATATGAGTAATGATTACTCTTTCACGAAGCCGTTGGATCTTGTTGAAGGGAATATTAACCATAGTGCAGAAACTATTGCTCAAATTATTCCGTTTCTCTCGTCTGCCAAAATACTGAAATTGACTTGCATTGGATCATCGGTATGTTTTNTTTTTTTTTTTAAAAGATTTCTAGTTGTAAATCACATACCATGTCGACATAAGTTGTGTGTTTAAGTTATGATGATCATCTTATGCTATTTTTAAGGTTCAAGAAATAAGAAATGGTTGAAGAACCTCTTGACTAAGCAATAACGGTATGGTTTGGCTTTTGCAGGTTCTCAACCACCCTCACGGTTTAGACATGCCCATGTTCCCTAACTTAGTCAGACTTGTGATTGATTGGGGATTGGATTTGATACCGGTTTTGTTAAACAATATGCCTAATCTTGAGCATATTACCTTTTTGCATGTAAGTTAATTTTTACCTGGAACTTTCTTAAGAAGTTTGAACAAGAAAAATAGTGATATGCTGATTTTAACATTATCTATTCTTCATACTTTTGTTTCAGGATATGCATTTTAAAACTCGTTATTTTCTTAATGTTGCCTTTGGGCTTTGAAATTGGATAAACAGTTGCTTATCTGATAATATGATTATTTAGAGGTTAACTGATCAGTTTCATACTGGTTGCAACGAAACTGATTGTCTACTCTCAACATTTAGATCACTTATAATGCCCAATCTAATTTGGGATACTTTACTCCCATCTAACAAAACGCCTCTACTTTTTATTCTTCCGTAATAATGTCTTCTTGGGTAAGTATTAAATAATCACCTTTGACAGACATTAGAACATCTTTTTTATCTTGTTACATATTCAGACACTACAAGCATGTCCAAACACTTTATACTACAATCCGTTTTGTTCAGATATTCTCAAATCACACATACAAATTAAACACTCCTTTTGTCACAAAGTTAATCCTTTAAATTACTAATAATCATAGATTTTTATTAGGTGCAATTGCTATCACTTTTGGATGTTGAAAGTAATTTTTTATATAGGCACTGTTGCTAATTACTTGTATTTTTTTTATCGGTAGCAAGAGGAACCTCTCATTGTGGAAGGGAACCTACCAGAGGAACCACCGTTTTGTCTGCGTTTTAAGATGAAGGAAATCATACTGCCCAGTAATAGATCTTTGACACAAGAAGAGTTCACCTTAATAAGGTATCTGCTGAAACATTCGAGTATTTTGGAGACATTTAGAATAAATGCTCATAAAATTGACCGCGAGAGGCGTCAGCAGTTATTGAACCTCCATCGTAGCTCAGAATGTTGTTGCTTTGAGTTCACTTATGATTATTGCAACTTTGAGTTCATTTAAAGCATCTGCCAAATACCGGGTAGTTTCTCATTTTCCAGGATTTTTTCAAATCTTCGCAACTTTTTAATTCGTTTTGTTTACTTGTTTGTAAAAAATGGAAAATCTGACATAACCATGTTGGGATTGTTTAATTTGGCGAGCCTCATGCTGTCATGCATGTTGTTTTTATGAAATGGTGCACTGAAAGAAGGGCATTTATGTGAATGTGTTTATTGTGGTGCACTCTCAGGGAGATTATCGTGGGTGAATTATGTTTGTTGTTGGCTGTTATGCTCATACATTCCTTGTTAATGAACATAATTCATGAAACCTGAGTTTTGTTTCATACGTGTGTTGGTCTTGAATATAGGCATTGACCTTTTGATTTGCTTGTCTCTTTACATATCTGAAGTCAGTTATCGTAGAATGGGTGTCTCTTCCGGTAACAGTTCAGATTTAAAATGTCAAGCATATGTAATTTACACGTTCAAAGTCAAGCATATGTATCTTGTATGCTTATGGATCTTTTTATCCTATTTAAAAGTGGTGTTTGGTTCAGTGATTAGTTTTGGGTCTTAAAAATTTTACTGCTGTGCTTCATGTTTCATCTCTGCCAAGATTTTGTTAACAATAATACTATAAAAAGATTCAACAAACAACATTTGTATCATTGTATGCAAATTCCCAAGAACAACAAATACAATACACACATACAGTCCTCTTTTTTATCCACCAAGTAAAAACCAGTAAAAGCAAAATGGTGGCAACTAGGAAATAGACCTGCGGCGAAATTGAAGCATAACAGCGACGATTCTTAAAAACAAAAAGATGACTTGTAGATGATGGATGAGAACGTGGAGAAACAGTTGTCCAAAGTCCCCTTTGGATTTGTGTTTTTAGAACTAAAATAGTAGAGTATTGATAATCATGAAACTGATCTCCTGACTTTGTGCCAGGAATAATAGAACAATCAAGGAATGTTTAGGTTCATTTTCATTCATATTCCTTGTACTTGTACATGTATTTCTTTTAAGATATGTGTTTAATGTCATTCAAAACAAGAAAAATTGACCCATCAACAAGAATTGTGAGGCTTGTCACATGTGAGTCAGATAAGCCTAAAAAAACAATACAACATGATATCCTCACACCAAAGCCTCTATATTATTATGGCAAGCAGGAAGCATGCTGTTCACTTGTTTGTAAAATATTTAAACTTATTATCCTCCAAATCTTTTGTGGTTATCTTAATTATTTGACCAAGACAACATTGTGACATCAAATATACGTTACCAAAATTCCCACATTCTCCATTAAACCTGTGTCCTCAGATATATATAGAAATGACCCACAACATTGTAGCTAAATATATCCATTAATTATTATCATTTCCATTTAAGAACATCAAAAAAATTAAAACCCATCTTTTGAATCTTGTAAGAAAATTGTCATTTTGTTTTCTATTATGGAAGAACAAGACATTTGTGGGAAAGGCGCGTGTGGGATGAAGATTGAGAGAGGAGAACATGGTTATGTTCTTGAAGATGTTCCTCATTTGACTGATTATATTCCTAAGCTCAATGTATATCATTGTCTCTCATTTCATTATGCTTTTTGTTTATATTAATGTTATGATATAAATTGTTTTCGTTTAATATTTCATTTGAGGCTGTTTTTATCTGTTAAAGATGTATTAGTAATACCATTAAGGGTGTTCGGATAGCGTTTTCAAATAGATTATTGCGTTTTCAAATTGCAGCATTTTGTATCTTGGATGTTAAAATAAAAAATATATGTCCAAACGATTCTTTTCTTTGAGGAAATTAACTTTTTGTTATACGTGTCATTTACATAATAAATCATCTAATGTACAGGGTTTTGATCAAAGTATGTTTAATATCTTGAATGACAAACATAATGTAGCAAATAGATTATGATTGGTGTTACTTGAAAGTAGGAATTTAAGGATGATATAATCTAACGTGTTGCATGTTTTCCACAGACACATCCAAATCCAATGAGATTTAATCCTGCATATTCCGTTGTAAAGTAAGTACATTTGCAAGGTCATATGCTTCAAGCTGCTATATACACTTTTCGACATGATTATAATCTTTAACAACCACATGTCCTGCTGAATTTCAGGCAGTATTTTGTCGATTCTGATGATACCGTGCCAGAAAAGGTAAGTTGCTGTATGAAAAACACATTTGCAATTAATTCCAACAGTAAGAGTTTGTGAATGCTTCTTGTAGGTTGTTGTCCACAAGAACAGTCCAAGAGGAGTACATTTTCGACGGGCTGGCCCACGCCAACAAGTATGACATTTACATGTAAAAGTTGTTTTAGTATCTCCGTTTTGAGAAAAAATAGTTTTGCTAACAGACAACCTCCAGGTTTACTTTTCACCGGATGAGGTGCATGCTTGTATTGTAACTTGTGGTGGTTTGTGCCCTGGATTAAATACCGTGATTAGGGAAATTGTATGTGCCCTTTATCACATGTATGGTGTCACCAGAGTTCTTGGAATTGATGTAAGTTACCGCTTCAAAATCTTACAAACACATTTTTTAGAAGCATTTTTATGAATGCGATATTGGATAATCTTTAATTTGGAACTTTTTTAATTTCCATTATTGTTTTAGGGAGGTTACAGAGGTTTCTACTCAAAAAATACCGTAACTTTGACACCAAAAGTTGTGAATGATATCCATAAACGCGGTGGAACAGTTCTTGGTTCTTCTAGAGGGGGCCATGACAAGTCAAAGATCGTTGACAGCATTCAAGACCGTGGTATCAATCAGGTGTTTAATGCTCAAAATATTGCACAACCTGATTAATATTATACTAAAATTAGTTATTGATTTATATTATTGTTTCAGGTTTATATAATTGGAGGTGATGGAACTCAAAAAGGTGCAGCCGTGATTTTTGAAGTATGTTGCATTATAACTTACTGTGGTCAATTCTTTTGACATGTTTATACAGGCCATATAGTGAATTACTTTTGTGTCCTTGATACAGGCCATATAGTGAATTACTTTTGTGTCCTTGTACTTAGGGGTGTCGTTGAGAGGGCCATCGTGTGGGGGCTTGTTAGCCAGACTATTAGAAAATCTGCAAAGTTGAGCAAAATTAACCTGGCTCATTTCACAATCCAAACTGAAGTTGAGCCTTGTATACCTCAGGCTTGAAAGGGGCCTGGTTGACCTACAAGCACTTTTTTGTTTTTTTTTTTTTTTTTTTTTCCAAAAACACTTAACGTGTTAAATATAGTTACTCAACATATATTATTACAATGATGATAGTCTAATCCTTTGAATAAAATTAGCTCGGAGGTTATATGAAGTTAAAGAGAGTTTGGGTGGACTTTCACCCCCATTTGACTTGTTTCGTTTTCCTTAACTTTGCTGAGTCTTCCAATTTAGATAAAACACAACCCAAATCAAACTTGCCACCTCTACTTAATGGCATGGTATTCTCATTCCAGTTTTCATTCTATATTTGCAGGAAATCAAACGACGGGGCATCAAAGCTGTTGTGGCTGGGATTCCAAAGACAATTGACAATGACATTGCGGTAATTACACTCTTAATTTCAGGCTTTTGTTGTTGTTTATTGGTTTTAGTAGCATGCATCTTTGACTTACTTATCTATAAAACAATTCTTGTTTTCAGGTCATTGACAAGTCTTTTGGTTTCGATACTGCTGTTGAAGAGGCTCAACGTGCTATTAATGCTGCACATGTTGAGGCAGAAAGTGCAGAAAATGGCATAGGGGTAGTCAAGTTAATGGGGCGCTATAGTGGTAAGCTTCACCTCCAATATATGTGGAAAGTCTATTGTTTCAACCCGTACCATGTTAGCCATACTGAGATTTTTACCATTTTGAACCAAAGCCGAACCTCCCCTTTTACTACTTACTGGCAGCCTTTCTAAGTCTTGTATTTTGTTTCAGGGTTCATTGCAATGTACGCAACTCTTGCAAGCCGTGATGTGGATTTATGTTTGATACCAGAATCACCTTTTTTTCTGGAAGGTGAAGGTGGGCTTTTTGAATATGTAGAGAAACGACTCAAGGAAAACGGACACATGGTTATTGTTGTAGCTGAAGGAGCCGGTCAAGAGCTAGTTGCACAAAGCAATTCAGCAACTGCACAAGATGCTTCTGGGAACAAATTACTTAAAGATGTTGGGATGTGGCTTTCTGATAGTATTAAGGTATTAATTATGTTTAATCTTGATGTTACATTTACTGATTTCATTACATTTTCGGTTGTTGTAATTGGATTTTAAACTTAGAGTATTGTTGTACTGCAGGCTCACTTTGCAAAAACGAAATCCATGCACATTACTCTTAAATACATTGGTGAGTGTTACCATTATATCAGTAATTCAACTATGGAGAAAAACAAGATTTTTTTGAGCCATACACTATTGACTGTAAATATGATGTATTTATTGACGTATATGCCCCTACTAAACATAAACTTAATAAACTTTGGTAATCATAAACTGATCAATAGATGTTCTCATTTGACTGAAAGGAACAACCTTTGAGCAAAAGAGTTTAAAAAAGAAATGAAGGTAGAAATGTACAATTGGGATATTAAATGTTTTCATAATACTAAAATAACTTATTTTACTCTATAATACATAAGTTACACCATCTTATCAATAGCTGGATGGTAAAAAAACATCTTTGTCCTTTTTAGCTTTATCATTTTTCCTCACTCGATTCATGTTCATATTCTGCTCGATTGCCCAATTTCCTGTCCAAGAACTAATATTTCCTGACAAATTTCCCTAGTAGTGCCAAGTCGGATAACAGGTCAAAACAGTATTTTTCAGTCCAAAAACGGGTCGGCTCAACCCACTAAATTTGGCATACTGTTTCTATAACTTGTAACCAATAAAAATACCTTTTTAGTGAAATATGACCCGTTTGATCTTACGTCAATGAGCGTTGACTTGACCCCTTTATTATAACCGAAAGCTGG
The DNA here is from genome assembly GCA_014162995.1 of Artemisia annua. Classification (NCBI taxonomy): domain Eukaryota; kingdom Viridiplantae; phylum Streptophyta; class Magnoliopsida; order Asterales; family Asteraceae; genus Artemisia; species Artemisia annua. The sequence goes on from LBNU01011227.1 coordinate 205,654, forward strand.
TCAATGATGCAGATCCTACTTACATGATCCGTGCGGTTCCAAGTAATGCATCTGACAATATCTACTGTACTCTCCTTGCTCAAAGCTGTGTTCATGGAGCTATGGCAGGGTTTACGGGCTTCATTAGTGGGCTTGTGCATGGTCGACAAACTTATATTCCATTTAGTGTAAGTTAATCCTCTATCTCAACATGATTATTTTATTTTAAATCGAAGGATCATAACTAAAGGTGCTGAGTTCTTTGTATTCATAAACTTGTTTTAATGCTCTAATTCTTCCGGCAATATATCTTATTTTTTATAGTTGGTTGCTATTTTTTGTTAATTAAGCTAAATAGCAAGTCTGATGTCTTGATATGCAGCGTATAGTGGATCACCAAAACAAGGTCATAATTACAGATAGAATGTGGGCAAGGTTACTTTCATCCACGAATCAGCCTAGTTTTTTGAAACCATGTGAATTGATTGAATTTCAGAAAGTGGAACTACCATCAACTCAGTTGTTAGAAGGGGAAAGCAGCAGCAGCAGCAGTTCAGGTCAAAATTGAGAAAAAAAAAAGATTTTGACATGCTCGATCGAGTGCCTTGTGTATCTGATTGACCATCTCAACGGTTCGGTCAATGTAGGAACCAGTTTTGAATTCACCAGTCTGTTCAAATGCTTAGGCTGCAGCTAATGACTGGTATAACTTTTGATGGATAAGTTGCTCTATTCAATAAAATTCTAGGCTTTAGTAGTTTATTGCCCGTTGTACTATTATTGTTCTTGGCATTTTTTTCATTGTATATTTTAATTATGCTACTTGTGCACACTCATCATGTTCTTGTGTATGATATTGGAGGGAATTTTTTAAAAAGTTCCTGCTTGTTGAATATGAAATTCATAGTAATTGTTCTGAACTTTATGGTCAATATCATTAAGTAATGGATTTTAGGCTTCTGTTGCTAATTTTACAAAATAAGCAACACGGTTTGTAGTTCCACGGCTAATCTTTGCAAATTACCAACCGAATGCATGATTCATTAGCCGTTTCCATGAATTAATAATATTTTGTGCATGCCTAAAGTTTGGACCTTAGTATATCAGATGCTCAAGAACCATTGAGTCCATACAATCTCTAAACTTTCAGTAAGAGCAATGTCCCCTTTAGTCAAACCATTTTGTGCAATGTCCACTTTTGGCTAAAGCTTTAATGACTTTGGGCAACCAATACTTTCATTTTCCATTGTCTGCAAGTTTGTTACAACTTAATATGTGTCTGCTTGAGCATTTACTCGGTTACCCAAAGTCATGAAGCAATGAAAGAATGCAAAATCATACCATATGAAATGCAAGGTTTTGACGTATGAAAAGTCGATTTAATAAGTGTTCTAGTTGGCCTAATGAATCGTTTACACAATCGTTTACACAGTCACCCAAAGTCATGGAGCAATGAAAGAATGTAAATTCATTCATATTAAAAGAAAGGTTTTGACATTTTAAATTCAACTAACTTGAAAAGAGGATTCAATAAAAACAATACACTTGGCTGCAACAACGCCAAGAGGATTTTAGTCATTACATCACTACGACTTCGTCAACTGCAATATAGTATTTCAAGGTCACATGAATCATACCACACGATAGAGTACAAGACTATACATGAAAGAAACCGTCATTTTTACAACTCATCAAGATTCTCTTTGCGATTGATGGAGACTGATTTAGGGAACCAAACTCAACTCACTAAATCTTATATACCCCTGACGGGTCAGCGTTCTGCACAATCCATGGATGTTCAAGCAGCTTGTGTAGTGGCAGCCGCTTTGAAGTCTCTCTGACAAGCATCTGCATTGTAAAAAGAATGTTATTAAACAACTCTAGGCTGCAAATAATACATAGAGCATGGATCATCTTATTCTTTTTTTAATTGTTTGTAGTCTATGTAAATGTGGATAACCTATTTGACCAATCATGGATTGCTTTTTGAAGGTGTGTGTTTCTATTGTGAAAAGCATTATACAGCAGCGGAAGAGGGATGGAGATAGATACCTGACTAATGAGATCCTTTGCAGCAGCGGAAACTATAGGTTTTGGAGGGAACTTCAAATCTACTTGTAAGATCCTGCATAATAAGTCAACAATGTATATCAGATATCCGTCCTTCTATAAAAATTGAACAATAAGGTTGATATTGTAGGTAGTATCACCTTCTATAAGTATCAGAGTGCTCTACTGCTTCAAACGGAGGTACACCATAGAGAAATTCATAGCACAGGATTCCAAGACTCCATATATCCACACTTGCATCATGCTCCACACTCTCCACTACATGATATACAATATAGCAAGACTAAACATCTTGAACTCAAAACTAGAGCATCATTATACTGATTCATAACATTCTTACCCATCTCAGGTGGGAGATAATCAAGTGTGCCACACATGGTCCGCCTGCGATTGAATGTGTGCACAGACCAGCCAAAATCTGCAATCTTCAATTCACCCTGAAAGAGATTAATCCATGTGTCAGAGAGCAAACAGCGATTGTCTTTCTCAAACAAGGTTTTGAAATTTATAAATATTACCTTTGCACCAAGCAACAGGTTTTCTGGCTTGATGTCTCTGTGAATAACATGCTTTCCATGGCAGTATATGAGAGCCCTTGCTAATGATGCAACATACTGTTTGAATGGATAAAATGTGCGATGTTAATAATAGGAGCTCCTCATTAATATGATATCAATCATATATTTTAGTATCGAATCATAAAAACTTACAGTAGCAGCACGTTTTTCATTGAAGTATTTCAGTTTCTGCAGCTCCTTGTACAGTTCACCCTTTGCAGCATACTCTAGAATCAAGTAGACCCTTTTCTGTACAAGTTATAAGCTATGTATTAGAAATGTTAAACATTCCCCTAGAAATAAGATCAAGGTATGAGTATAGCGTACCTGATCATAGAAGTAGCCATAAAGTCTTAGAATATTTGGATGTCTAAGATGACTTTGTATTTCAACTTCACGACGAAGCTGGTGCTCCACTTGAGACTGTTTAAGTTGACTCTTAAATAGCACCTTCAATGCCACGACATGATTGCTCTGTTTCATAACAAAGTTGAACGTTATTCATATAGAAACTTTAAAGAATTTGCTGATGAAATAAAAGTTGAGAGACAAATAAAAGGACTAATAAGCCCGATACTAATAAAAAGATAAAGCATGACATTTTAGCATAAACTGATACAGCAAGATATAATCTATTGAGCATGGTAATTTGATCTAATATACTTACCCTTTTTTCTCTCGCTATATAAACATGACCAAATTTCCCCCTTCCTAGCGGCTTCCCAATGTCAAAGTCAGCAAGTGTCCACCTCTTCTTCTCTCCTGCAGCTTCTGTAGAAACCTATAGAAAGCAAAAAAAGTAAATCAATCATCACATAAATAACTATTCAAGCAACTTCACTATTAGCAACATCAAGAAATCTTATTGTGTCTTCAAATCTACAGTCTATGTTTATATGAAATATATTAAACATGCAAAGATGCCAAAGCCGTTTAAGAAGCTGGAACCATCATTACATTACAACACTGCTTTATAAGTCAAATAACATTTATAAATATATTACTTGTATAAAATTCACCCAGCTTATATCACTCTTAGTCAAATCAACAAAGCGCATATTAGAAAAGAGAAGAAAAGACTTGCTGCAACTAACCAAACCTTTACACACCACTCAATTCGAAAGGACCAAGACTCCTAGAGACATCAACAGCTGTCATTCTGACTTCAGGTTTCGCTGATACAGACTAAAACCTTACTCAAGTTCGCAAACTCTATGATTCAGTACATTTTCCAAGACTAATAATCCAACATCTGGAATCCCAATATGCCTATCCGATTAGATCAACAAATCCTATATTGATGAAAGCAGAAAGATAAAACTGCTTCAAACAACTATAACTTCCGCACACGTTAACTCGAAAGGACCTAGGGACATTAACAATTGTTATCCTGACTTCCATTGTTCCCAACACCGGCTAGAAACCTGACTCAAGCGCTAACTTATGATTCATATTACATTTTTATAAGAAGAGTAATCAAACATTTGGAATCCCAATAAGTAATCTATAAAGATCGACAAGATCCACTTGCAAACTATCCTTATCAAGTTAAAACCCTACATACCCCGATTTTGAGCTGCAGCCCATTAGTTAGTACTATGAACATATAATACAAAAAATTAAATAAATAAGGCGGTTTTCACACAGGCTTAAATAATAGCACCAACTATGTAACATCCAATTTCACATTTTCTCATCATACAATACTTACTTCACTATTCGCCATCGTATCTAACATACATTTTCATACACTAACTCTAAAAGAATCTAAAAATTGTTACGGTTTAGTTAAATCAATAATCACAGTTATCAGAACATAATAACAACTAATCATACAATTACACCTTTACTTCATCATCCACAACTTACTTCACGTTTTACAGTAAAAAACGCAAAACTTATCACGTTTAAGTTACATCATTTGCATACAACCGCACGAAATATAGGCATATTACACACATATCGTAAAAAAGACTAGTTCAACAACAAAAGATTATCTAGAGTTCTAGACCTAATAACAACTAATCAGCTTCATTTCATCATCCACAACTTTTTCACTTATTACCGCGCGAAAACTTATCCATTTACACAGGGCTTACACATAAACAAAAAAAAACAAGGCTGCACAAAAATATTACACACGTATCTGACAAACCACATGAATAATCACAGACTATAGTAATACCTAGCTTAAATAACCTAAAAAAAAAGGCGAAAAACTTATCACGTTTAATCTATATTATGTTACACGAAAATGCTAGGCATATCACAAACTATCCGCACAATCAAAACATTTCCGTCTAAAACGATCTACATGACTTTCACAGCTACCGCTTAGGTTGTTTGTTTCGGCCTGCTTCATGGCGTTATATCGCTGTTCCGGCTTATATAACATAAGCCCCCAAATGTTATTTGTGGTCTATTGCTTGACACTTACGGGCCCCTTCTATTCTGGGTACTGAACCAACATCTACTATTCATAGTCGCAGGGCGTATATAAGCCCGTAAGTGCTCCAAAATAATTCCACAAAATTGCACGCTTATTTATATGAGCGAACACGGCTTATTTATATAAGCCGAAACAACCCCCCCAAAATAATAAACGAATTCTAATGAAACCTACATAACAACTACAATCACACAAATCAATAACAATTAGCGCCACCATTGGTGTTAATTTATGGCCGGCACAACACACATAACAATATTGAATTACGCAAAATTGTATAAAAATCTATATCTACACCACCACATGATCGAGCGAGGTTATGATTGGGAGTTACCTTTTGTGCCGTTGGTGTATATGTTGAGTCTCCATTGCAATCGCCATATAGAATAGTTTTTTTATGCTTTAGTCTAGAGAGAGAAAAAAAAAAAGTTTGATTTTTACGAGAAGAGAGAAAGAGAGAAGGTGTAACGGGAACATGAGAATAAAAGAATGGGAATGTCTCTATATATGTGTTATATTGTCTTCACGATTTGATTCTAAGTTCTTCTTTTGCCTATAATATTGACGGTCTTATGCATGCGTATTAGGTATGGAGTAGTGATACATGTATGCAAGTGTGGTGACATTATCAATACAATGTTTTTTATTTGTTTATTTTTTTTTTTTTTTTTTTTTTTTTAATTAAACAAAATGGTTAATTTAGTCACAAAATTAAAATTCGACCTAAAGAGGGGTGCTGGAATTCCTGGCTATGAATTTCTCTCCATGTGTACCTCCGCTTTGGAAGCCAGTAGAGCACTTGATACTCTACTAGAATGGTGATACTACCTACAATATCAACCTTATTGCTTCAATGTTTTATAGAAGGACGGATACCTAGATGTGATCGGCTATCATCACTTGACATGATGCTCATACATTGAGTGTAACGTGACTTTATTGGAATTATCTAGGTATCATATACAAATAAAGATTTGAGATTACCCCCCAAAACCTATAGTTCCGCTGCTGCAAAGGATCTCATTTAAGGTTCCAGTTATCATATGCCCACATCCCTCTTTTCCAGCTTGCATGATCTATATAATGCCTTCTTCTTACTATAATAGCCGGACAGACACACCTTCAAAAAGCAAATCCATGATTGGTCAATAGTTACCACATTTACATTAGTGTTTACTCTCTACAAACAATTAAAAAGAAGGAATAAGAATGACATGCTACTATATGTAAAGTATATATATATCCGCAGACCTAGAGTGGTATCATTATGATTTGATTTCTAGAAGCTAAAATTTAAACATTCTTTCGAGTTTAGCATAATTGCACTGTACATGCTTCAGGCAGACTAGACTTTCTAAGCAGAGGACTGGCACATAACTACAAAAACAGACTAGCAAATTGAGAGCTATCTCCATCTGGGAATTGTGTCAGAGAGTCGCTTGTAAACTCGCGTTCGAGGGGAGTTTAATGAAAATACTTAATGATATTCGAGAGATTATGAGCTTCAGGAGTTTGGTTCCTCTCGCATGACATCCAAACAGTTCACTATAATCCAAAGAATACACTCTCTCTAAAAAAAGCAAGAAATGCTTCGAAATCTTGATGAGATTTGATAAATAATAACAATGACTGTTTACTTCTCAAGTGGGTTATCGTGACAGTCCGCCTGTATGTGTACCCTCCTAATCTATCTGCTTAGTCGGTATCTAGGTATCTATGAGCTCGAGCACCTTTGCCTTTGTTAGAGTTTGAGTCGATCATAATTGCATCATGCTATCCAGGACATTGGTTCTCTAGCTGATATAAAAGAACCTAATTAGAATCCTACTACTCGGCTGTTCATCCGACACCGCAAGAGCGCTATGATTGGATTTTTACTATATGTAGCAATCCCATTCCTTCAAGTTATGCCCTTGAATATGATAAATGCGGTCACATCACTTCTCTATATCCACAAGCTGCGCTCTCCATAACAAAAGAATATCTTGCATAATTATCGAAGAATATTCTGCTATTCACTGCCCCGTGTATGTTCTCCACAACCTAATGAACTCTTGAGCGAGTTGACTGTGTACGATATATATCCGAGAATAAACTCGTGGTAAACATTTCATTAGGCCAACTTAATTGATTCACTTATTAAATCGAATTACGAGTTTTTCTAATACACGTCATGTCTAAAACCTACTGGCAATTCATATGATATGATTTTGCATTCTTTCATTCTCTTGCTCTTGACTATGTGGTTAAAAAAAAACAATAGAGTAGAACCGAGTTAAATATGCCTATGCAGACAGCAGTATACACGTAAGATAAGTTGGTAACAATCATCTATGTCAGACTAAATGGCGACAGATATAAAAGGTAATTGTCTCTCTCAAAAGTCAATATGTGTACCAAGCAACCTATTATAGCCCAAAAGTGGACATAAGATGCACAAAAATGGCATTAGACTAAACAAAGATGTGACTATGCTCTTTATTGCTGAAAGTTTAAATTGTATGCGACCTCAATTTTCTTGAGCATCTGATATACTAAGCTCCAAACTTTAGCATGCACAATAATATTATTAATTCATGGAAACGGCTAATGAATCATGCATCTCGGTTGCGTAATTGCAAAGATTAGCCGTGGAACTACAAACCGTGTTGCTTATTTTGTAAAATTAGCAACAGAAGCCTAAAATCCATTACTTAATGATAGGTTGCACCATAAAGTTCAAGAACAATTACTATGGAATTTCATATTCAACAAGCAGCAACTTTTTTAAAAAATTCCCTCCAATATCATACACAAGAACATGATGAGGTGCACAAGTAGCATAATTAAACTATATTATCTAAATTGGAGAAAACATGCCAATGAACTTGAACTTGTCCATAAATATTAGTACATAACAACGCGGCATATAACCAATGCTACTATCATCCATTTAGAATAATATTGTAAACTATGTAAGCTAATAGAGCCAACTTTATCTCATTCAGAAAGTCAATAATCTAACTATAAACTCTATACCAGAACATTAGCGCTGCCTACATAAGCATATTTGAACCCTAGACTATAAGTCAGAACTTTCATCAAACTGCTTCCTACATTTGAACAAATCGCCGAACGCGTGAGTGATGGTCAATCAGGAGGTCACCACGAAGCACATCGATCGCAGCATGTCAAAATCTTTTTTTTCTCAATTTTGACCTGAAACTGCTGCCTGCTGCTGCTTTACACTCACTATCTAAGTCAAACTGCGAGTGTGCGACTGAAGTCCACTATCCAAATTC
>LBNU01011227.1:214431-255271 GCA_014162995.1 Artemisia annua
TGTTATGTCCAGCCTCAAATTGGAAGTGTGAAATGGACAAGGTCTACTGCTCCAACAGTAGGCAATCTCTGCTCCAATGGTGGGCAATCTCAGTCAAGCATGATATTGGCATTAAATGATATAATCCTTTCACACACTGTAGGAAGACTAATACCATACAAATGTCTAAGTTTTTCACCTATAAATAGAGCTTCAATATTCAGGTTCCAGGCACCAAAAACAAGAGAGAAAATCAGTGAGATAAACACTTGAGAGTATTTGTAATAGGTTCGGTTTTTTGTAGTCGAGTGAGCTTGACTCCTCCTGTAATTCTGTTCTTGTTATGAATAGAAGAATTTTCCGATCCTAACATCATTTGCATACAACCGCACGAAATATAGGCATATTACACACATATCGTAAAAAAGACTAGTTCAACAACAAAAGATTATCTAGAGTTCTAGACCTAATAACAACTAATCAGCTTCATTTCATCATCCACAACTTTTTCACTTATTACCGCGCGAAAACTTATCCATTTACACATAACTGCACAAAAATATTACACACGTATCTGACAAACCACATGAATAATCACAGACTATAGTAAACCTAGTAAATAACTAAAAAAAAGGCGAAAACTTATCACGTTTAAGTTATATTATTTACACGAAATGTAGGCATATCACAAACTATTCCGCACAATCAAACATTTCCGTTAAAACGATCTACATGACTTTCACAGCTACCGTTAGGTTGTTTGTTTCGGCTTATGGCTTATATGTGTTCGGCTTATATAACATAAGCCACAATTTTGTGGCTTATGTTATATGAGCCGAACACGGCTTATGTTATATAAGCCGAAACAACCCCCCCCCCAAAATAATAAACGAATTCTAATGAAACCTAATAACAACTCACAATCACACAAATCAAATAACAATTAGCCCTAATTTATGGAAAACACATAAAATATTGAAACAAAATTGTAAAAATCAAATAAGAATCGATTTGATTGGATTACCTTTTGTTGTGGTGTTTGTTGAGTCTCCATTGCAATCGCCATTAGAGATTTTTAGAGAGAGAGAAAAAAAAAGTTTGATTTTTAGAGAGAGAGAAAGAGAGGTGTAACGGGAATATGATGAAAAGAGGGATTATATTTGAATTTTCTACAATTTTTCTTTTATAACGGTCGGATTATTAAAGTTGTTTACATTTTCAATACAAGTTTTTTTTTTTTTTTTTTTTTTTTTTTTTTTTTTTTTTTTTTTTTTTTTTTTTTTTTTTTTTTTTTTTTTTTTTTTTTTTTTTTTTTTTTTTATTAAACAAAATGTTTAATTTATCAAAAATTAAAATTCGACCTAAAGATGTGATCGGCTATCATCACTTGACATGATGCTCATTTACGTGATTTATGGATGTTTATAATAAATCCAATATGAATGACCATATATTATCTCATTTATTAACCGGATCTGTTTCCGAATATATGAAAATATGCATGGATCAATGATTTTTTCTAGAGCTAAAATTTATCGAGTGCACATTTTTTCCAACTAATGTATAAAAGAAATAATTAACAAAAAAGAGTATGATTTTCGGTTTAAATGATTGAGTTTAATGAAAACTAAGTTCAGATTTCACCTATTGATGAACCAACTATAAAAGAACTAGAAACAAAATGCTTCGAGAAAAATTCTATCAGGGTCTCGTGACACCGCGAGACCCTCTAATTCCGCACCATACGATCTTGCCTTTTTTGAGTTAGTGAAGTTCATTTCTTCAAGACTTGTTTCTAGCTAAACATTAGAGCAATCTCTATGCTTGCCGCAAGCATGGATCTATATGCACATCGTTTCCCATGAACCTACCTCATACCACAAGTCGCGCTTCCATAAAACTCTTATTTGAAGAATGCTATTGCCCCGTGAGTTTACAACCTAACACATTCGTATATAGCAAAAACTCGTGATGATAGTTACGAGTCTTTTAAAGCATGTACGAAGGTATGTTGTTAAACAATAAGATATACATGCACTACGTAGGAGTTATCTATTAGACGATTAGATTATGGCCCAAACCAAGATAGCAAATATAGTTTTATTGATTGAATGACTTGTCAATTACATAACGTACCATGTCTATTTATAATAGAACATAGCTTTGACAATAAGCTAACATAAACTCTAAACCTAATGGACCTCAAACCTACAATCGGGTTTGGGCCAATAATGTAATCGTCTAACACTCCCCTGCAGTTTGAACGGTAGTCTTCCGGGCGGCCAAACTGGAATGAATATCAAAAGCCGCTTATCCTTTTCCTCATTGTTTGAACGGAAGATTTGGCGGCATAGTTGTTTATTACTTGCGGCTTCCTCTTTTGCGTGACGTTTTTTTTTTTTCGTCATGACTTACTTTGCCTTTAGGTAGGAGCGGCAATTTTGCGACCAACTATTTTGGAAAAAGGACAATTATCTCCAACATTAAAACAAAGAGTAATGTTATGACGGCTAGAGTTTTTGTGTTTTAGGGTTTATGATTTGGATAAGATGAAAAGACTAATAAACCGAAAATATAAAGCGAAAAAAAGGTAAATAAGTTGGGATCCCTCCGAATTATCGACAAGTAGCCGATGACCGGAGGATAACTATTTTGTGGTGGGCTGAACCTAGAGCTCCGATACCATATAAAATACTAAATAGAGATTTTATTGATGTGTTTTTGTGATTTACATAATGGAATATCATTTCTATTTATAATAAAACATAAGCAATTAACCCTAAACCTATGGACTCAAACCCACAACGGGGTTTGGGACATAATCTAGTCGTCTAATCTTTTATATAATAACGGAATTACATAATTTCGGAGTTTTTTTTGACAAAACAATCTTAGTGGAAAAAAAATTGGACAATAAGAATGCTCGATTTTGACATATAGGCAAAATCGAGCAATATGATTGGCCACTAAAAAGTCAAAATTGAATTGATTTTGTTCAAAGTTTAATAAATTTGGTGGAAATTTGATTTGGGAAAAAAAACACATAAAAATATAGGTGTCAAATTTATGAAAATAAAAACTTAAAAAAAGATAAGGTAATTAATAGAACATTAGTGGTTGAATTTTAAATAAATTATATGGAGTTAAGTGTAAAATTATAAATCTCCATGTTTTTTGATAACTTTAGATAATAAACAAATAACCCCTTACACTTTATACCCTTACACTTTATAATATGAACTTTGTTTACAATTACATGAGTATTAGTATTGGTTTGAGACTTCCATCCACTAAACTTACAAAATTTTATAAATGTACGAATTAGTTTTAATATACGTTAAATACTTTTAAAATAAACATTAGTTTTAAACTTTCTATCTATTAGAATATCTTTTTACTATGTACGTTAAATATAAATAAGAAAACTCATGTTATCCTATTTAAAAGTTTAATCTATAAATAGACGGGTTTGAATATTAAATACAGTTAAATTATTATTAACGGTAATATAAATATCAAATGGTAAGTACGAGTTACTGTGATATTAAAATAAATATACGCGATTGTACTTATAAAGACTCATGTAATTATTATTTAAAGTTTATATACGGATATCCGGAAAAACATTCTTAAAAAACTTCATCAACGCTCATTATGTACTACTAAACTTGCACATTTTGTACAACATGATATCGATATTTAAAGTTAAACAACAATATCAACCTCAATATTAACATCTATGTCAGCTAAACAAAGTCCAACAAAATTTTTAGAAAATATTAATTGATACGAGGTTATGATAGCCCGTGCGTTGCACCGATTGGTTAAGGGTTGAATATATACGTGTTTTTTACGTAATATTGTATGCAAGTAGTTACATGTAAGGTATTGCAATTGATGTTATCATATATATATTTGATGAATGTTTCAGGATCTTTTAAATTGCATGATTGTGTGCGTTTAAGGTTTTTGCAATAGGCATGTGAAGATGATGCATTTTCAAAATTGCTTTTTGCTTGTTGTCAACATTTGAGGCGTGTAATGGCAAAGAACCATACCATGATCAATGAGAATGAACTGATAAATCCTTAAGATTTTAATTATATGTTGACCCGTGTGGTCATAATCAGTATCATGTTATCTAAGTTAGGCGCATACATCTAAGACTCACCCATGAATTTTTAGTGGTTATAGTGATGCCTTCGAATACCTTGATTTTTCAAATGAAGTGTATTGAAGACCCATTCAGTAATGTTTTAAGTTTCAAAATAAAACTTGATGATAGGCATTTGCTATTGTTAAAGTGTCGTCCATGCGTTACCTCTTTTGTTTGCAACTTGAATTATTTGGTATGGTGACATGGTTTGTAGCTCAGCAAAAAATATCTTTCTAGATGATCTATTTCAGTCAACTTTGCATTTGTTCTTGTTTCTCTTTACTTAATTTCCTAGTAGCTTTATTAGCTTGCTTGTAGTTTAGAAGTTCCTTAGGGGGCATTTGGTTCGCTGGAATTCGATGTAATTCGTTGTAATTGTAATCTGAATTACATTACAATCCTGTTTGGTTGGGAGGATGGATGTAATTGTAATTCAGATTACATTACATTGGTTCTTTGGTTTGCAGGGAAATGTAATTTGATTACAACCAATTACGTCCAGTGATGTAATTCAGATTACATAGCAAAGTTGATGGAATTTGCTGAATTACGTTAGAATTCAGATTTTTAAAAGTTAAATATCATTATTTATCTTTCAACGTTATTATTAATTATTATTAATATATTATTTAATTTTAAAAAATAAAAATAATTATAATAATATTTATTTATTATTATTATTGTTATTATTATTATTATTATTAATAACAATAATAATAATAATTTATTATTATTATTATTATTATTGTTATTATTATATTAAAATTATTATTATTATTATTATTATTTAATAAATAATATTATTATTAATATTATTACTACTATTTTATTATTATTAATATTATTATTATTATTATTATTTTATTATTATTATATTATATTGCCATTTATTATTATTATTATTATTATATTGTTATTATTATTATTATTATTATTATTATTATTTAATAAATAATATTATTTATGTTATTATATTATTATTTAATTAATAATAATAATATTATTATTATTATTATTATTATTATTATTATTGTTATCACTGTTGTTATTATTAATGTTTTTTTGAATTACATTACGTAGCGAGTCAACCAAACACAATGACACATTTCATCAATTACAATTCCAACACATTCCAATTATTTGAATTACAATTCATTCAAATTACAATTCCTTCCAAAGATTACAATTCCTTCAAAAACATTCTGTGAACCAAACGCAACCTTAGAGTATGTACATATACAATTTGTAATTTGTTTGTCAAGTTCATGATGTACGCGTTCGGTATAGTTTCTTATATACCTTTTATCATTAAACAACATACCTTTAATATCCCGCTTACATTTAATTGCAGAATTGTAAGAGCAAAAACCATGGTGATTAGCTAAGAAAAGTGGCATAATGTTCGATACCAAGCTGAAGAAATCAATTTACAAATATATGTTTCTTTTTTTTTTTTTAATTTATTTATTTATTTATTTTTTCCTGTTATGAAACCGATGTATAAGTTACTACGTGTTATATAACGTAAATTTAAATTATTAAATGAAACAAATAACATCAATATCAAAAAACAATTTAGAAAAGGGAAAATCNAAGCCCTGTATTTACCAGGCCTTTTTTCTATGCATCCCCCACTGTGAAATTCCCATGAACCGTGCCTTCCCAATATAGGGAATCATTCCTATGAGATGAAATGTGTGTGGCTAAAATTCGCTTCACTATTTCAACAGGAAAAAGTGTGTTGATTCTGACAAAATCCCATTCGCTTCCATCATCAACCATCAAATCACGAACTTTGTGGAAATCACACTGTGATGGTCGCATCTCTTGTAGGGTCATACCTGGAAGCCACTTATCATTCCATATGTCAACTGAATGTCCATTACCAATGTTCCACGCAGAACCCTGATTAATAAGATTTATACCTGAACAAATGCTCCGCCAAACAAAACTCGGTCGATATCCCACCTTAGCATCCAAGACCACCTTAGCATCCAAAAAAGAACTACGAGAACTTTTGCCATAGAGGTGTACCAATAAGGCAATAAGTCAATAACCAATCCTTTTTATTACTCCGTATTTCCGTTTGCACGCTTTGTTTAGTTTTTTTATAATTTGACTAGTTTACAATCCCGTGGGTATGCAAGGTTTTGCTTTAAAATTCATTTAATTTAAAGTTTGTGTTTTCAGTTTATATTTACTACGTAAAATGAAGGCTATGTTTGGCAAAAGTAGCTGTGAGTAGTAGCAGTTAGCAGTAGCAGTGAGTTGTTAGCAGTAGCTGTGAGCAGTAGCCACAGCTCACAGTTCACCGCTCACAGCTTCATAAAGAAACATTGGAAAAATGAGCTTTCTTAAAAAATAGCAAAGCTCACAGCTCTCATGCCAAACGAATCAAAAAGCTCATTGCGCACCGCTCGTTGCCCAAAAAAGCCCCAAAAAGTTTTGCGCCAAACGTAGACGAAGTTTCCAATCTTGCGATCATGCAATTCAATAAAAGTAAATAAAAGTAAAGCTTGTTATTTTTAAAACTTCAAAATCCATGACCATGTTTTAAGTATGTTGGGGGACAATATCAAAATGACTTTTTTTAATCTAATAAGATTCAACAATTAGACCGTGTTTAAAATATGTTGGACGACAGTAAAACAATTTTAAATCTTACCTAATTCCAAAGATTCAACTATGAATTTGATGACATGGCACAACGTACTCATGCTGTCATGCAATGAATAATACTGTTGAGTACTTGAGTGTCACCTTACTCGTCGTGATTATACAGACATGGTTTTTTCTATGGGAAAATCCAAAAAGTACCCAAAAGGTACACTCCCACCAACCCCTATCAACCCAAAAAATTTTTTTTTCTTCAAATGCCCCAGAGGCGGAGGTAGCCCAAAATGTTTGGGCGTAAGTGCTAATCCTTTGACACATGTCCCTATTGTTGGGCCCACCATGTACCATCATGGTACATGGTACTATACACATTTTTTGGGCGAATAGGCCCACAAAACTTGGGCGAATTTATGATTTTGTCCTTTTCCTAAAAAAGTATGGTCTTTTTTTATTCTTTTATAGTACATATATCTTGGGCGTATGGGTCCCATTATTGTTTATACTTGGGCGACTGGTTAGGTATGTAGTACACTTTACTTTAATATACACTTTATAAAAAAGGATACATCCTTATTTTTATTTTAAAAAAACGTATACAAAAATTAAAAATACAAAAACGTATACAAAAATTAAAAATACACTTTATACAAAAACCAAAACACGTTTGAAAAAGGATACTACCCTCACACACACACGTTTGAAAAACCAAAACACCAAAAACCATCCAACTACCCTCAATCCATCGTCCCTCTCCCTGCAATCATAAAACCTAACCCTAACGCAGAATCAAATTTGAAGATGATAATTCCACTCTCCATTAGTTTCGGTCGCATTTGAAACCCTAATATGATCAATGGATTCATCAAGTGCATCGACATCTACTGTATCTACATCATATGATGCAAAGGTAACTGTCAGATCTAGGTTAGATTGTATAAATCAGATTAGGGGTTTGTTGAATACAAATAGAACCATTTTGTTTCGCAAAACTGTATTTGGGTCATGGTTAGACATCCCCTCATTTACTGCTGATGTTCATTTGTTAAATTATTTTTATCAAAATGAGGTTAATGCTGAAGAAAGTGAAGAGTGTCCTTTCCTTAGATTTAAAATAGGTGATAATGTGCTAGAATTTGGGCGTGAACAATTTTGTCTCATAACTGGGTTTCATTTTGGGCCTATTGCGAAAGAAGAAATTAATATAGGTTCCCTTGTTAAAGGCTTAGAACATAGTCCTTTCTATGATAGATTGTTTCCAGAATCCAAAACCCGTAAGAATAAGAAAATAAAGGGTCAAGAGCTTAAGGCGTTCATGAAGCCTGGTAAAGTGTGGGATGGTTTAAGCGATGAGGATGCTGTTAGGGTGTGTTTGTTAGTCATGGCAACTTGTGTGTTCATAGGTCGGGAAGGCAGGTTCTACATTCCTGACCATCTTTTGAAAATGATTGAAGATTTTGATGTTTGGAATTGCTATCCATGGGGGGAGTATATGTGGATACATCTGTATAAAAGGACTGTGAATGTTGTAAAAAGGCATAATGATGCTCTAGCAAATAAGCCGGGAAAGAAATTGGGAAAAGAGTCACCATCAAATGAGGTTGTAGCAAAGAAGGCTGGAAAGAAGGCGCAAAAAGAATCACCAACAAAAGATGGTGAAGCAAATAAAGATCAAACATACAATCTTTATGGCTTTGTATGGGCTGTCAAGGTAACAACTTACTTGTATCACATTATCATGTATAATTAGTTAAGTTTCACTTGTCACCGTTTATTTAAACTAAACTAATGCAATGTGCCCCTACGCATACTTAATTAGTTAAGTTTCACTGGTTTCATAAGCTAATTACAAAACAGTCCATTTGTAAAGGGGTGTTTGGAATTACTGGGTTGTTGGTGTTTTATCATGGTTTAGTGGCAAAATTGTGGCTTTGGTTGTGATTAAACCATATGTCAGTTAGGGTAATGATATAGTAAGTTCCCATTTCCATTTTAGCTCTATATTGAATTACATATCATTAGTTGGAATAGATATTATAGGGTGAGTTTTGACAGCCCAGATCTGTTACTAGACAGATATTGAGCATGTTTACGCATAAGAATCTCAAGCACAAACACCTAATGAGCAGATTAAAAAGTTCAGCAAGCACGGAACACAATTATGTAGGCAACAGTGAGATTGAATGCAAATTTTGACTTTTAACCTATGAACTACCAACTTTATGCTGTTTTATGACTAATGGTACCTTAGGGGATATGACTGAACAAGCAAAGCATACTCAAACAATATTATCACAGTTAAATAATAATAGCCAAACACCCCTTTACAGCTTATGATAACACTAGTTGTTGAGATATAAACTACAATGAACTAAACTAATGATCTAACTATGATTCTTAACTATTTTAAAAGCTATTTAGACACTAAAATAAGATTGAGGCAAGCTAGAACACTATGATGCAGTTTACACTAGTATAAGGCAGTGGGTATGCAAAATGAAGCTACACATATAAAGATTGAACAAAATCATTTAATCAACTATATTAAGCAGTACTAAACACTAATAAGCTGTTGGCTAGTGAGATAAGCTCATATAAGCTATGGCAGAGCAACTTACTTGGCTCATTCACATATTTCTCCCATAGGTTTGTATTTAAGAGCTTATTTCACTGCTTATTTTAGGTCTGCATGTAGGCTTGTTTAGATGTGAATGCTCATTTTTTTATTTTAAGTGCATTTGCTACATTTATCTTATTTGAGTACTTAAAAACTTATTTGAGTGCTTAAAAACTTATTTCACTGCTTATTTTAGGTCTGCATGTAGGCTTGTTTGGATTATTGTCAGTGTTCTAGAGCTTATTTTATACTTTTTTTTTGTTCGCAACATGTGAATGAACTTTAACACGCATCACTCATATATTTTTTGACTGTTTCAGATTTGGATACTGGAAACATTCCCAAACAGTGTGCAGTTCTGGAAAAAGGATCCTACAAAGACCCCTCGTGGTTTAGCATGGTCTAAGTTTAACATCTTTGAAAAAAAACATTACCCTATTCTATTTGATCCGGTAAGTGAACTCTGTATATGTGACACAATTATGTTTATCCGGTTTGTATACTTTAGCTTGTTTACTTTGTTATTTTTATAGGCTTTTAAACCATTGGATAAGTTTGTTTTGAGAAATGACGAGATGTTCTGTCAGTGGTACACACGCAGCATGGATTATATCCGAGGGCTACGATTGCAAGTTGTGGTTGCACCACCTTTGTTTCCTCAACCAGTGAATGTTGTTTCTGCAGAAGAATTCAATGATAATGCAAAAGATGACAGCATATCTAATGAAGTTCCCGATGGCAGTGTTTTGTATGCTCAACCAGATGGCGGTGTGTTGTATGGTGATGGCACAAGTGGAGCAGATGCTCATTCCGACGATAACAACATACCTAATGAAGTGCCCGATCGCACTGTTTTGTATGCTGATGGACGGGGTGTAACAGGCTATGGTGTAGGAGGATGTGGGGCATATTCTGAAGGAGATGAGAGAGGAGATGAGACACACGAGAATGAAAGTTCTGAGTTTGTAAATGAAAACAGCGATCATATGAAAATTGAAGTTGACGATATTAAGTCATCAGTTTTATCCATCGAAGAACGTGTTAGAGACGTGGACGTTAAAGAATTATATCGTGAAATAGAAAATGTTAAGAGAAGAGTCCAGGTTATTGAGAAGGTTTTAAAAATAGAGAATCCAGAAAATTTGGCCCATGATGTTGAAAACAAGGTATGCATACCACTAAGTCCTAGTTCATGATCTGATTTGGTTGAGAATTTGTGTTTGAATTTGTATCATATTGTGCTTTATTGATAGATCACCTAGCCTAGTTTCTTAGTTTACAATATCAGTTGATAATATTAGCATTTAGTCATCTAGATTTGCTTCCAAAAATGGGGCCACGTCTGCTTTATTGATAGATCACCTAGCCTAGTTTCTTAGTTTACAATATCAGTTGATAATATTAGCATTTAGTCATCTAGATTTGCTTCCAAAAATGGGGCCACGTCTGCTGTTGTAGTTCTTATTTTGTAATCTTGTTTCTTGGACTGTTCATGACCAAAATTAGTGCTCAATTAATTACTTTGGCACAAGGCTTTTGTATTTTTGGTAATCTCTGGTTGATAAGCTTTCTATAACAGTTCTTGGTTTGTCATTTGGATCAATTTTGAGTTATTTCAAAGCTTATGAAATAAGCACTTTGAGCTGTTTTTAAAGAAGTAAAAAGAATAAAAACGTTTTTGAATTGTTTCAAATTTAGTACCTTGACTTTGTGTTTCATTTTAATTAGAGTTAAAACCGTGTTGTTTTATGCAGGATTGTCCGGTGCAATCTGATCCAGTTGATCCAGAAATATCGGATTTTGTTCTGCACAATCCATCTGATCTAATGTTTGATAAAAAAACCGAAGAATCGAGCAATGCTGAGAACAAGGTACCCATACAACTTTAATTACATTTTGTTGTATTTTTTGTATAACCACTAACAAAGTATTATATTGTTGGTTTTTATAGGATTGTCCGGTGCAATTCATCCAGTTGATGCCTTACCAAATTTGAATTCTGTACGTTTTTCAAAACTTATTATCCTTAATAAAAAATTGTATTTTTTATGTTAATATATATATATATATATAATATATACGTATTANCCGGTGCAATCTGATCCAGTTGATCCAGAAATATCGGATTTTGTTCTGCACAATCCATCTGATCTAATGTTTGATAAAAAAACCGAAGAATCGAGCAATGCTGAGAACAAGGTACCCATACAACTTTAATTACATTTTTGTTGTATTTTTTGTATAACCACTAACAAAGTATTATATTGTTGGTTTTATAGGATTGTCCGGTGCAATCTCATCCAGTTGATGCCTTACCAATTTGAATTCTGTACGTTTTTCAAAACTTATTATCCTTAATAAAAAAATTGTATTTTTTATGTTATATATATATATATATAGTATATTATATATATATATAATATATATATACTATATATATATATATATATGTGTGTGTGTGTGTGTTGTGTGTGTGTGTATATAAATATATATATATTTTTTTTATTTAAGGATTTGATTGATATGGATGTGGATGATCCAAAAACTGGCGTACAACAAGAATTGCCTTTCGATGAGGTTTCAGAAAAGATTGAGGAGTTGGGCAAAGATGTAAGTTTCGACAATAATGTACGAATACATTTTAAATTTATCTTAATTATTATTAATTTTTTAATTACATTTTGTTGTATCTTTTGGCAGGATTTTTGCACGGATGTGCAAGCTAACACCACACCCGAGCCTCATAACTTTTATTATACGGACACAGACGGCTATACAGGTCCAATGACTCAAATTGTGAAAGAAAATTGTCCGGTACAGTGTGACTCGGTTGATCATTTTATGGTAGTTGACCATCCTCCTACTTTCGATTGTGGTTCCTTACCAAATTTGAATGCTTCATTCTCTGACTTTTGTGACGAGGGGATCAATCTTACACCTAATATGGTAAGTTTACATATACCTTAACACTTTACTTATTGTACACTAAGAGTTAATTTATATGTTATCCCTTTTTGTTATTTAAGGAAATGACGGATATGGTTGTCGACGATCCAAAAACTACGATACACCAACAATTGCCTCGGGATAACATTGACATTTTGGAGAGGCATGAAGAAGTATCGGACGACTTGTCAAAGCCATCACAAGAACCGGCTGGCGAGGTTGAGAATAAGAGTGGACCTGCTGGGAACGTTGATGAGGTTATTTGCATTGATGTCGACGTCGAAACGGACGATCTTCAGGTATATTATTTTTGTGTATATTTAGAAAAATTTGCATTATCATTAAATCTATATACTTGTTTTATTGAATTATACGTAAATTGATTACAGTTACCAACTACATTCTCGGGTGACGTGAGCGTTGTACTTGTGAATAATGTAAGATCTATTTTCAATGCCAATAAACGCAAGAGGAAGACAGGGAAATATAACAACTCCCCTTATACCAATCTTCCAGACACTACTCCTAGAGCTGTACGGCGTTCATTGAGAAACAAATATAAAAACGTATCACCTACTAAACCACTTGTTTTTGAACAAAATTTGGAATTACCACCTTTGGAACCATTTATTGAGGTATGTGTTACTTTAATTATCTGTTTCGACTATTTTGATAGAAAAAAAAATTATTTAGAAGTAGGTAATCGTTTTACTACAATTATCATTTCAGAACCTAGAGAGATGCCCCAAAGCGAAGAGAAAAGAGGTGAATGTGCCAGAAGCAATTCAAAACTTTGTTGACACTAAAATGGAGATTAAGTTCACGTTTCCATGGGGTAGTGAGGACACGTTTGCTGATGTCCGTTTCTGGAAGTGTTTGCTGGCAATGGATGATTGTAGCTCTGGATGGCTTAGGGACGAGGTTCGTATAAAAATTTATCCATACTTTTTACGAATGTTTTTTTTTGTACTCATTAACTTCTATTGAACAAACAGCATATAGATGTATGGGTTGATCTACTTTGGACATTCCGACCACCAGATGCCGATTGGGCTATGGCCGGTGCATTTTTCTGTCCGTCTGTCATGGGCAATATGCTACGACCCTATTGGGCAAATGGTAGAAGGTATCCAGTTGCTTGGACGGAGGTTGACAAGGTGGTCATAACTTTTGTTTAGATGATATATATTCTGTTTTATCACATAAGTATTCGTCATAACTTATCCTATTATGGATGTAGGTACTTTTTCCAATAAACGAACCTGGGGTGCATTGGGCGACAGGTGAGCTTGTTATAACTACCGGTGTTGTGACAGTTTTTGATTCGCTTCCTAAATTTACAAGAACACGAGACTGGTGGAATATCACCATGCCAGATAGATTTAGTAGGTTTTTGACCAAGTATCTTAAAGACGAGGGCGTCCTGGAAGCAAAAGGCATCGATGCTGAAGGTTACGGGCTAACTTGGAAATCTGGAAAGGATGTGCCAAAACAAGGATGTACATATGGTGACTGCGGAATATGGGTTTGTATAAACCTTTACCGTTTGGCTCATAAAATGCCATTAAAAGTAAACAACCCATTAGTTGCAGGGCTAGCTTATCGTGAACGAATGGCGGAGTACTTCTGGAAGTACAAGATTTTATATTCCCAACCCAAAAATCTGGATGTTTAACTTATAAGTACATCTTGTATGGACACTGTTAATGTAGTATTAATTTAGCTTAATGTATGGCTAAAGTTAATATAGTTTTTATTTAGTTTTACTACAATTATCAAGTTAATATAGTTTTTATTTAGTTTATTGCTAGCAACCAACTTTCCACCTTATCATATTATCAAAGTAATCAATACTCCTTCATTTTAAATGAATGCAGGAAACAGAACCCAAATACAAAACATATAAATTTGACCATGAAGACAATAACATAGATAAAGCATTTAATAGTTACATATCATAGATGACCTAACATGACAATACCATTTCCTAACATGACAATACCAGTGATACTAATATTTCAAACATAACACAATGAAAAACATGAGAACTAGACAAACTAACAAAAGCATGATTGTATCATGAAACATTGATTTTTTTTTCAAAGCCTTCAACTCATGTTCCAACATTCCAATGATTTGATGTGAATCTTCTGAATTTGTCCCAACACCAGCTAGTTGATTTATAAGTGCCTTTTTCTCTTCATGCTCCTCCCAAAACAAATCTTTGTAATATTGTGAGGGTAGCTCCGGATCAAGAAAACCATAAACTCCACATCTATTCATAGGACATCCTTTGTACCTTCTGCCTGGATTTTTATGCGTCCATGATACTTTGATAGGCAATTGAAACGGGGGATTACATTTGCAATGGGTCATGTTAGCAACATCATTGTATTCGTACTGGTTCCTATGATATGACCTACTAGAGGAGGAAGATGGAGATGAATACATGATTTAAAATTTTTGTTGGTGTAACAAGTGTGATGGTATGTGGATAAAGCAACAAGTATTTATAGTGAATCTAACCATAAATTCACAAGTACCTTAGTTGGTTTAGGAAATTAAATGATCAAGTACCTTAGTTGGTTTAGGAAATTAAATAATGTTGGGCGACCTGTCTGTATATGAATGGAATAAACTTGTAAAATTACACATAAAGATTACATATTAGAAATTGCAGTAAACTTTTAACAACGTGCTACAACATATCACAAGTTCATATAGTTTATTACATACTAGAAAAAAGCATTACATAGTGGGAAATGCATTACAATAACAAGGAAATATGATAGCATAGTTAATGGATGGGGCCTTTATCTTCCATAGCAACTCCTCCAAATCTCGCTCTTGTTTCAGTTTCTCATTCATTTCTCTTTCAGCCCGTTCTTCTTCGGCTTGTAATTCCCTTAATGCTTCTTCGTCTTGTCTCATTCGTCTTTCACGCTCCTCATTAACATACTGGTCACCGTTAACATACTCGTAAAAAGCATCCGCATAAATTTCATATACTTCATGATCCTCATTAACGTACTCCTCACCATCCACACTTCCATGTCGTTCATGAACATCATTAACATACTCATAAAATGCATCCGTGTAAAATTCATTACCTGTTTCTTCAACTGATTCGTCGTAAGTTTCATTGAAACTTTCATTAACCAAGCCTTGCTTCTCGACGTCTTTGAAAGAGGGTGCCTTCATATCTATACAAAAAAAAATAAAATATATTCATGATTAGTATGTTACAAAATAAAAAATACCATCCTAGTATTTTTGTTTACCTTTAGACATTTCTTCAAATAAAAAATGACCAAAATGTGTTTTTAAAGTACGAGAAAGGGGGTTGAGTACACATAAATGTTGTTGCTCAAAAGTTGACCTATTATATGGTCTTTGGGCGACCATGAAAAAAATCCCATAAGTACAACAATATAAATGTGGAAGTACAAAGTTAGCTTAGCACAATAAATCTCCTCATAAATGTCTATGTGTTAGCCTTCCTAATCTAGTTTTGGCGACTAGCATAGTCTTTATGTTATGGTCTTTGGGCGATTATATAAAAAATTACATGTAAGTACAACAATTTAAATGTACAAGTACAAATGGTGGTTGATAAACATAAGTGTTTAAGTCTATATGAAGGTAACTTTGCCTATATTTAATTTATTTTTTCTCAAATGAAATAAAAGTCTAAAAAAATATTGATGATGAGGAAAGTAGTAAGTTTAAGGTAGTTTTATTGCATGATTGTGGAAAGCATGTTGTTAAACTACCCAAAGACATCAGTTACAACAACCTATTGGCGTATGTTAAGAAAAAGGTGGACGCCGCTAAAGGGAAGGTAAATGCTGACATCAGGTTGTCTTACAAAGATGGCACAATGTCATTGGACATTGTTGACGATGATGACGTCCACTACTTCATACATGATGTTTGTGGTCAAAAAGATCAAGCTCAGAAATTATTCATATCAATAAACTCAGAGGTAAAATCATCTTATGCTTCTAATCGCTCATCAATAGATCTTAATATTCCGTTGTTACCCCAACAAGTTAACCTACCCACCCCAAAGGTTGAACCCTATTCTTTTCACAACCTAGATGATTCAGTTCCTATATGGCAAAAAAACTCTTTTACACATATGCCTCTCCCGCCCAAAGCCCCAAATTCAGTGATTAAATGCATTGATAGAACTATACAAGTGAAGAAAGCTACAACATTTCATAAGTATAGGTAATTTGTTAATAAGGCAGATTGCATGTTTAATATCGGAAAGAAATCGTTAATAGAACGGTTTGAATATGTTGTTATTAAATCTGAACCAACAAGGTACAGCGTAAAGTGCACAAAACAAGGATGCCCATGGAAAATATACACTCGGAGGGTGAATGGGGGTGATCAGTTCTATGTATCCACAGTAAATGACGTACACACATGTTCACGAACTGAATTTTGTCCTAACCATCGTAATGCTACAATGAAATTACTTAGTCAGTTACTATATGACAAAATGAAAGATCATAGCAGGGTATATACGGTCAGGGACATACAAACAGACCTTAGGGTTGATTGGAAAATAGATCTTTCTTACAAACGCGTTTGGGGTGGAAGAAACTTATCATTTGAGTTGTTGAACGGTACACCAGAAGATTCGTTTGAGCAGTTGCCCTATTATTGCCACAACTTGAAGCGGGCAAACCCAGGAACAGTAACACATATTGAAACTGACGACAACGGAAGATTTAAGTTAGTCTTCATAGCATTTGGTTTTGCGGTACGCATTGTTACGCGTTTACATATTAATATTTTTTTTAAAAAACTTCTCTAAATTTTTATTTGTTTTGTTTTACTTGTTTTGTAAGTTACTAATATATTGTTACTCAAATCAGATTCGGAGTTTTATAGCCTTCATGCGGCCATTGATAATAATTGATGCTGCGCATCTAAAAGGGAAATATAAGGGAACCAACTTGCTCGCTGTTGGTATGGACGGTAACAACCAGATAATTCCAATTGCTACTGGTGTGTGTCAGGGAGAAACGGGTGAATCGTGGACATTGTTTATGAGAAAGTTGAGAGAGTGTATCGGTGTTGTCCCTGGTTTGGCAATTATTNATAAAATTTGTGTCACGTTAATTTTAGGGTTTAGTAGCGAGTTTGTTTTTTTATTTATTTAGCGAGTTTAGTTTTTTTTTGTAATAGCGAGTATAGAACAAAGAAAATACATAGCGAGTATTAGCTTGGTCATTTTACTTGTTTTGTAATTTACTAATATATTTTTACTCAAATCAGATTCGGAGTTTTATAGCCTTCATGCGGCCATTGATAATAATTGATGCAGCGCATCTAAAAGGGAAATATAAGGGAACTAACTTGCTTGCTGTTGGTATGGACGGTAACAACCAGATTATTCCAATTGCTACTGGTGTGTGTCAGGGAGAGACGGGTGAATCGTGGACATTGCTTCTCAGAAAGTTGAGAGAGTGTATCGGTGTTGTCCCTGGTTTGGCTATTATTTCTGATAGGCATCAATCTATAATCCAAGCTTGTAATACAGTTTTCCATGAAAACTTTCATGGTAGTTGTTGCCGTCACTTGATGATGAATTGCAATTTGAAAGGCGATCTAGTGAGGTATTTATTCTGGAAGTCATGCAAAGCTTATAGTGTTGAAGCCTTTGAGAGTAAAATGAAACAACTACGTGCTAAAAGGCCCCATGCTGTTAAAAAACTCGAAGAAGTAGGGTTTGATAAGTGGTCAAGAGCGTATTGCCCAGCAAATCGCTACAATTACTTGACTTCTAACAGTGCAGAATCAATCAATGCACTAACAAGACTAGTTCGTAAAGTTCCAATTACTATGCTCATGGAATACTACAGAAGGCTTTTACAAGACTGGTATTGTCAACGTCGAGAAAAGTATATAGGTAAAAAGTTAATAATTATCGCATGTCAATAATTATTATGGTATAAGTCTAACAAATTATTCTTTTTATACGCAATTGTTTAGACGCACCGGAACTTGAACTCACCGACTGGGCCTCTATGAAGGTGCAACGCAGGATGTACAAGAGTGAAAACTGGGAAGTTAGAGGCATCGCCTTGTGTGCTGTGTACCAAGTAATAGATCATCATAATTCTCATATAGTTGATTTTCTAAAAAGGGAATGCAGTTGCAGGTATTAACCACAAACCTTTTTAGCAACATACAATGCAATACCCCATGACTGCCATTTGTTTTTTTGTTTCAATTGCAGGCAGTGGCAACTTTCTGGTTTACCATGTGGCCATGTGTGTGCCGTGTGCAGATCAGAAGGTTTGACTAACTGTAACCAATGGGCGTTACCATGGTTTACTAAAACCAACCTTAAAGGAACATATCATGAAATGGTATTTCCTTTGCCTGATGAGCGGAATTGGCATAATCCAGGTAACTTGCCAAAACTTAAGCCACCGGCCATGGTTAAGCAACAATCAGGAAGACCAAAGAACAAAGATCGTTTCCCCTCCAAAAATGAGGAGCCAATATCCAAACAGTGTGGCAGGTGTGGCTGCAAATCCCACACGCGTGAAGCGTGTATGCAACCGTTGCCTAAATCAGGAAACGGGAAACAACCATTTGATTGTAGTGGAGTCCGTAAGCGTAAGTCAGCTATTGAAAGAGAAGTGATTATCGAGTCCAACCCAGGTAACGAAACAGAAGTTATGAACAATCCGAATATGGAGGTGGACGAGGAGTATTTTGAGAATGGAAGAATATACGCAGATTGGGAGGACTTAGATTGGTTTGGTCAGCCATCTGAAAACCATTACGGAGTTGATGAGGTCGGGATCGGTGAAGCATCTTCTTCTGGAATCAACCTAAACAGTTACCCTGAATCATTAACTCCTTATCATTTGGATGATTTCCAGTTTACGAGTAATTTTAATTAAGTGTTTTAATTCTTTATGCTTACTCTAATGTTTTTAGTGTATAAACACTTTATGTTTGTAATTTGTCTAATTTAGTTAAATTTCTAATAACTTGCCGTGTGCAAACACTAAAGCTTGTGAAGTAAACCATATAATAGCATTAACATTTACTCATCTTGAGATGAAACGTTACATATGTTTAGTAAAGAAAAGAGTCTAAGTAACATTACTCATCTTGAATGCGATAATAAAGGAGTGTGACACGTAATGAACAGTCCACACTATATTATTCTCGCATTGAAGACGTCTCAATTGTAACGGCATATCTATCTAACGTTTTTTGTTTTGAGCTTTAATCTTTTAATTTCAAGATACCGTTTTATAAAGGTTGGTGTTTGATCTTGATTACCATATTTTAACGGTGGGTATGGAAAAAACAAATACTCAAGGTGAATTAGTAAAAGAGCCAAAACTGGCTATCCAGATCAAACACCAGTCTGAATACAGCGGTATCCTGAAATTAAAAGACTAAAGCTCAAAACCAAAAACGTTAGATAGATCTTCCGCTATAATTGAGTTTTTAGTCATTAGAAAACATATTCTTACTATCATTTTTATTGCTCTCTTACATGTCACGAACATACTTATTAATTATGCACATTCTACGACATTAGAGTGCAAAAAAAAAAACAAAAAAAAACAAATGGAAGAGAACTAACTAACAAGCTATATTGAACCTACTAGGTCCTTAAGACAACATTTTAACAAAATTTCACCTACAATAGCAGTTACATGAAAATTGGCATAGATCGGTGTGTGTTGGTGAGGAGATTTTCTCCGAGAGATGTGAATAAGTTTCGGTTTGATTTTTTATTTAATTAAGTCAAAGATTTAATCTTTTAAAAATAAAGTCTTTTAACAATAAAAAAGTGTATATTTTTAACTTGCCGTGTGTAATTTAAATTTGCTGAAAAGGCGCCACTAACATAACAAGATAAGTATCTTAAAAAGTTTATGATTATTGACATTTTTTATAAAGGGTTTTTTTATTTAAAGGGCCTTAACATACTACATTTTGTGTTCAATTGAAAATATACATTTGAATGACATAAACTTAGATTCATTTAAACACACATAATTAATTATACAAGAACAAACGCTACTAGCGTTTAAACATGATCCTACGCAAAAGACATTTACTACCACGGTATAACACATCAACCACTACAATACATCAAATTAAAAGACACCTACTGCTACAACCTAAAAGACATCCTAATATAACGTTACGATGCGTCCACAACAAAAGCACACATGTTTGACATCCACAATTAACGCTGCCATTCAATGAGACCCCAGATTGAGCCTCGTATCAACCCTAACAAGACCTGGATAAACAAGTTCTTCGCAGTACTTTACCATATCAGTATGGCTTTGTAGAAGTATTGACTGACTAAAGGGCCTAATAAAAAATGAACCAGCATCACCCTCGATACCGAGGCTTTCAAACCCCCCGGTCGACATCCTGTATAGATACAGAGATGCTGAAAAACCTTCCTGGCTTGGGATTTCAATAATTGGGTCAATGTTGTCATGAAATCCAATCAATTTGACCGCAATGGGTGAGGGAATTGTTAGCAGATTGGTAAAGGATGTTATTGTTCCACCATGAATAGATAAGACCCATATACAGAACACACAGTTATCATCCCCTTGTATGTTACCAGAAACCACAAGGTTGTCACCTATGCTTGTCACGTAAAATGGCAAGGGGAGTTGACGTAGTAAATGGTCCGGAATGTTTACAATCTGAAAACGGAAGCTGAGCAGGTCAAAAGAAACAATGACATAGCTCTTGTATGAGCTTCCATCGTTACCAACAAACTTTTCATACCCACACCAGTAGATATGACGACGAACGTTTGCTTGAGTTGCCTTTTTAATCCGAAAAGTGTGAGGAAGCAAATACTCATTTCCTAACGACCTCCATACTCTAGATGACAATGTAAACATTTTAACAGACCAAGGTTCTTTTGGATCAAATGGGAATGCAATTTTTAGAATTAGTGGGTCGAGGTTGTTAGGACGGACCCCAAAACCCAATAGTCGCTTTTCATACTCTTGACCCAAAGTATCATATGGGACATATGCTCCCACTGATTTATGGACAGTTGGGTTCCAAAGAAGAAACATGAAATGACGGACAATTGGACCAAACGAAAAACCACATAATCCGTGGGACCAACCTAGGGGTGTTAAACCAGAAAAACTAATGTTGGATTGAACAGGTGTCAAACCGAAATTTTCATCTACATAAAAGGCTTTGCCATTATAACCACGCTCATAGATTAAAACGTAGGTAAAAGCTGAATTCATGCGAACCCCAAACTGTTTGGTGAAATGCATTGAGTCAATTCGAGACCTCCAAAGTTTGCATACGGTTCGGCATTGCGCTACAGATTTTACACAAAGCCTACGAACAATATCCATTTGGACTTCAATTGGTATATTTTCAGACATTTTTAAAGTTTGTATTTTTCTTTTGGTGATAAGAATGTTGATGCTCAATTTGGGTGTAAAGAACCTTGTAGATTTTCTAATTTATATACCAAAATCAGACCTTGAATATAATGGCAATCAGCAGCCCCTATGTACTCACATTGTCCTTTAAATACATATTTAAAGACTTAACTAAGAGTTTTAGGGGTTGACTTATGGTTATTAAAGAGTTAAGTAAATGTTAAAGTACACATTCATCTACTACAAGTACATGAACAGTTCTCAAGTCCCCTGAGTATCTTAAATATTGCTGTTTGGGCGACCAACCTCTTTTTTGGGCGACTACAAAGAATACAGAATACTGTTTCTGAATGACCAATATAAGTGCCTACATAGTACCTAAGTTTTTTAGGGGTTGACTTTAGCTTAGTAAAGACTCAATTAAATGTTAATGTACAAATTTAAGCACTGTGGACTGGAATAAACAGCCTGGTCAATATAAATGATCTTGGGCGACCATATATTTATTTGGGCGACTAAATATATTTTAATTATCTATACTTTGTATAGTGTAATTCCAGATATATGCATACATAGTCATTATGAAAGATGTACCTAAGTTTTTTAGGGGTTGACTTAAACTTGTTAAAGAGTTAAGTAAATGTTCAAGTACAATTTTTAAGTACTTCTACTCAATGGACTGGTGTAAACAGCCTTGTATATAAATGATCTTGGGCGACCATATATTTTATTGGGCTACTAAATAGTTTTTTAATATGTTTACTTTGTGTAGTGTAATTCCACATAAATGCATGCATTATAAGTGTTTTTTTATTAAGAACGAGTATGTGTACCTGATCATTAGCATCTCAGAAATCATCCTAACCCCATGAAAACCTTGCAATGTGTAAGCGTCATAATCTACTGCACCGCTGCAAACAAAATGTCTTCTAAGTTAGTATTCGTCATTTTTGCAACAAAAAATAAACAACCCTTCAAGCAAACAAATTGTTCTTACGAATTAATCGGGATGTAAACAAAATCTTGCATCGTAGTACAAAATGAACAACCCTTCAAGCAGACCTTCTCTAGTAAATGGCTCATATTGTCCAAACATACAAAATTAAATCCAAATACAAATTAAAACTAGTAGGAAAATACAAAATGTGTCGTAAAATAAAATTAACTGTTACAATGCATTTCACAACCCTACCAACTATACACCCGGTGTTGGTAAAAGAAGCTTGACATATGCTCACGGTATGCTAGAGCAGTCTGAACAGGGTTATCCACATCCAACGCCTTCCCATGTGACAAACGGTATAAGAATATGCACGCCCAAATACCGCAATCACCAAAAATGCCTCCCTGAGCTGGAACATCTTTTTCGTTCTTGAAGGTGATGGCATACGTGCTAGGGTCTATACCCTTCTTCTTGAAGACATTGGCTTGCTCAAGAACAACCGGAAGTCCAGCCTGTAGATGAAGTTAGATAAGTTACAATTTAAAACACAACATGACAATTATACAATGAATCATACAGCAAACATTCGTAAAAATAAGAATAAAAATTAAAAAAAGTTGAAATACATTATCTAAAGATAAAAGTACATATATTAACGGTTTACAAAAGATACGCATTACATAGAAGATAAACGTTAAACTACAAATACTTAATAGTTCCCAACTACATGACACTTGTACCCAAAAAAAAAAATAAAATAAAATAAAACCCTTATAAAAAGATGACCAACATTTCTAAGCATAAACGTACGCCTAATACGTAGTCTCATCTTCATGAGTCTGCAGAATTAGTGACTCGCAGTTGGGACTGAGCAGAAAGGATGCACAATTTCCCTCACCGACGACATACATGAAGGTCCCGGAAGAAATATTGTAAACTATAAGATTCATAACATATCCTTCCGGGTTATGTACTTCAAGTAGCGGGTTGTTGTTGTTGTCAAAGCCAATTAATTTCAATGGACAAGGAGTGGGAATGCTAATGAGACACTGAAACGTTTGTATGGATCCGCCAACCACCTCTAAGGTCCATACACAGAAAACACAGTGGTCCTCCACATTTAAGTTTCCAGAAACCACAACCTTCTCGTTAAGGTTAGAAACATAGAACGGTAAAGGAAGTTGAGCTAACAACTGGGCTGGTATGCCTAAAACATGGAAACCATGGGTGAGCAAGTTAAAAGACACCATCATATAGCCCTTGTACTCGCTCCCATCATTAGCAAACAAAGTTTCATAAGCACACCAGAAGATATGACCATTCACCACAGCTTGACTGGATTTTTTAATTCTGATTGATTGACGAGGCAATAACTCATCATCTAACTGCTTCCATTGTTTAGTATTGAAAGAGAAAAGTAAGACACACCATGGATTTTCAGGATTGAAGGGGTAAGCAATTTTTAGAATGGTCGGATCTAAGTTGTCGGGTCGAACCCCAAAAGCCAAAAGGCGCTTTTCATAGGCTTGTTCAATGGTCAGATAAGGGATGAGTGTCCCAACAGATCTTCTGATCGATGGGTTCCAAACGATCACCTTATATTGAGGGAGAATGTGACCATAAGAAAAAGCCCATACGCCATGTGAGCAACCTATAGGGTTCAAGTCTGAAAACGAGAGGTTTGTAGGAACAGGTGTGAAACCAAAATTCTGACACACATAATGCATGTAACCTTTAAAACCTTTACGATATTGTAAAACATAAGGGAAATATTTGGCTTGCCGAACACCGGATTTAATAGTGAAGTGTACAGTGTCAATAGCAGATTTCCAACTCTTTGACACGCTACGGCATTGAAGTATGCGTTTGACAGGAAGCCTACGGACAATGTCCATTTGAACCTCAATTGGAATTTCGTCAGACATTGGCGAAAATTATTTTAACTAGATGGTTATGAATAAGGTGGGTGGAGAATTGTGTTAAGAAGAAGAGTTTGAATGTAATGAATGGACATTGATTTCACATACCTAACAATTTACTATGAGTTAAGTCACTTGTACCTTAAAAGGAATATTTAAAGACTTATCTATGTGTTGACTTATTTTACATATAGGACCTTTAAAAAAAATAATAATAAGATAAAAACAAAAAAAAAATAAAAAATCAAACTTTCACCTGTAGATATGCCCGCATATTTAGATACCATGGACGCCACTCAGGTTCATGCTTTTCACCACTATCGTAAAAAGTTACGACCCCTGTCTTGATATGAAGGTGGGCAACAAACCAATGTTTATCTTTTTCGTTGATGGGCATAAAAACCTGTGACCAAATACATGGTATATTTCAGTTGTTTAATCAGTAAACATGTATATACACACTGGATGAAAACAAGTATGCCATTACAAGTAATACCTGGTCGACATCGGCCCAATCGAATTTGTACTTATCTCCATTAGCATACCACACGGGGATGGAGTCTTGCAAGATCAACTGAACAAAGTATGCCGTTACCATAGCCCAATCAGCGTTGGCGGGTCTGAAATGCAACATGTATTCAACCCAAAGATCTATGTGCTGTAAAAAACAACCAAATAATTTGAGTAAGACAGAAAACAATTTTAACACTCTTTACAAATGATATTTATAATTCAACTACTAAAATCCCAAATACCTCATCCATCAGCCACCCTTTTTTTGGAGGATCTAAGCAAACCAAGCTCTCCCAAAACCTACGATCGACGCGTACCGGTTCTTTTGTCCAAGGAAAAGTACAACGTAGGGGCCCAGGCTTACCAAGAAATTCGTCATACTCAACTGAAAAATTCACTTTGTCTATATCAGTGTTCAAGCGAGAAAGATTCTGCAGAAACATGGTAAATATATTATAATAAATAAATAAACATTACCATTACAGAAACTCAAATATTATTTTTTTTCTTTTTATTTATAATATACCTCCAGCCAAGGTTGAACATGTTTAAGTTGATGAGACATTTCTGGTTGACGACACATCCCAACTGAAGGCTTTCTGTTATTTAATGATTCAATAAAATCGTCGGACCAGTAATATCTAGACTCAGAACCATCCTTTTTACTCCTTTTGTCAGATTGCATGCTTGAATTAGCTCTCTTCCAATGGTCTGAATTATAAAAACCAAAGAGCTTGTTCTTCTTATCCCGTGCAATCTTCAATTGCTCTTCCCTTTCCAACCGCCGTTTGGTCTCTTCTGTCAAAGTGTTGTGAAATACGTTTTCCATACGTTTTTTTTCTTCCATAATCCATTTCTGTTCCTGCTGCTTCCGCAGGCTTAATTCCTCTTCCAAAAGGTACTCCTATAACAATAAATGTTTTGTTCATATACGATACAATAAATTATAGTTGATATTTTTTTTGTAAAAAGATATTACCTGAACAATATCATCATCTGATTGACCATCTTCCTCCGCGAACCGAGTGGGAGAAATAAGAGAGTCAACCAATTCAAAGAATTCAGATTGCAGTTTTTCTCGGAATTCATAGGGTAGATGGGAGAAAGATTCACTGAAGTCCAATCTAGCCTGTATATTGTATAATTGAGATGTATTGTTAATTACAATGCATTTAGTTACTATTAAGCAAATTATATATCAGGTAGCAACGTGTTTACCCGAAATCCGCAAGTCCTTTCGTAAGCAAGAACCTAAAAAGTGATTTCAAAATAAATTTTTTCAAAGTAACTTCTGAATAATAGATTAAATATAGTAACTATAAATTAATCGGACATGCAGTGGTGTATCAAAGATCACCTGAATAATAGACTCAAGTTTGTAAACACGCGTATTCAACTTCTGAATGACGGAATCCTTAAGGCTGATCTCTGTAATAAGATCAGCGGTATGAAACCTAGGAACAATCGGTAAATACTTATGGTCCGTCCTCCCACGTTTCCTTGAAGCATCCAGCTTACTGAGATATACATCGTAATCATGTGGTAATCTCGGTTTTAAAGTCCTTGGTATGTATCCCTTGAAATATTCAATAGATTCGATATAAGAGTCCAACTTCTGCTCGGCTACTGTTGGTTTCAAGTCAAAGTTTAACTTTGAGTCCTGCATAAATAAGTTGTAAAAAAACAGAATTGTAAAAAAACTATTAATAAATAAAAATAAATATGAAGCAGTTATTTTTGGAATGGCACAGTTTCAACTGTTTATAACTACTTATATTCAGTTATTTTTTTTCCCTATATATTCAGTACTAATTTCTTTCTTTTATATCATAATTTCTTATTAACTCTTGTATAACAATCTTTATCTTTCAAATGGCAAAGTTTCAACTTCTTGATTTTTTAATGAATCTTTCCGGGAATACTAACTTGCATGACAAAATGAGATTGTGGTTTGTGCAGCAGGCAACTGAAGACGCAGCGTT
Source organism: Artemisia annua (assembly GCA_014162995.1). Classification (NCBI taxonomy): domain Eukaryota; kingdom Viridiplantae; phylum Streptophyta; class Magnoliopsida; order Asterales; family Asteraceae; genus Artemisia; species Artemisia annua. The sequence goes on from LBNU01011227.1 coordinate 241,531, forward strand.
CGCTAACCTTTTGTTTATGTGCTGTCAACATCTCAGGAGAGTAATGAACAAAAATCGGATTATGATGGTAGATATGGAATTGTTAGGTAATCGTGGGGTTGCCATGGATTGTTTGGAGGCTCTAAGGAAAACTCAGAATAGGCATAAGTCTATGCTCGAACTGTTGGAGGCTTTATTGGATCAAGCGCATGCCGGTGTTCATGAAGAAGAGGCAAACGCGGTTAAGATGAACGCAAATAATTAGTTTCTCATGTATTTCTCATGTATGTTTTTACTTGTTTACGTCTATTATGAAATATTGTGTTATTAAACTCTTGATTGCATATTTCATGTGTGTATTAACTATTTGACGTGTGTTATGAAATGATGTGTTGTTAAAGTCTTTATTGCATCTTTTACTGAAATAAATTTACATTTAATTGTGCATCGATTCAATTGATAGTGTTTTTACCTTGCCAAATAGCAATCCATAATCTGATCGTGTAAATACCCCTTTCTTTGACCACGCCACACCCCTAGGTATCACATCCTCTACTTTATTCCACCAACGGTTGCTTGTTTCAAACGACTCAAGAATCCATATCTATAATGTTAAGGATTCAGTTAGCATGGGACAGACAATGAAAAACTACAAAATAGTTGTTATGAATTAGGATAAATATAGAATAAAAACCTTGAAAGCCCATACAAATCCGCCAACTGTATACGTAGGAACAAATTTAGAAGATCCTTCTAGTCCTTTCAGATGTTGCCACTTGTGTCTGTCAACGACATTGATTATCTGGTTGTATAATTGCCTCCAAATGTGCTCCCCCCATGGAAACTTATTCCATGCATCAAGGTCTTCAACCAAACGTAGCAGTTTATCATCAACGTGATCAGCCAATAACCGACCCATAAAAATTACCTCTAGCGCTAACAGTAGACACACACGTACTGCATCTTCATCCGACAGCTTAGAGAATAACTCTTCATCCTCAACAAGACCTAGGAGATCTAAGTTTGAAAGTTTTATCCCCTTTTGTTNAAGTACCCCTTTCTTTGACCACGCCACACCCCTAGGTATCACATCCTCTAGTTTATTCCACCAACGGTTGCTTGTTTCAAACGACTCAAGAATCCATATCTATAATGTTAAGGATTCAGTTAGCATGGGATAGACAATGAAAAACTACAAAATAGTTGTTATGAATTAGGATAAATATAGAATAAAAACCTTGATTATCTGGTTGTATAATTGCCTCCAAATGTGCTCCCCCCATGGAAACTTATTCCATGCATCAAGGTCTTCAACCAAACGTAGCAGTTTATCATCAACGTGATCAGCCAATAACCAACCCATAAAAATTACCTCTAGCGCTAACAGTAGACACACACGTACTGCATCTTCATCCGACAGCTTAGAGAATAACTCTTCATCCTCAACAAGACCTAGGAGATCTAAGTTTGAAAGTTTTATCCCCTTTTGTTTTGGAAATACCCGCATCTTAAATTTTATATCCCCTTTACTAAGATCATGTGAGCTAACCCATTTGCCAAAACGAAAACCAGTTATTAAATAAAACTCGGGATGACCAAAATGTAGTTTACGACCATCCACAGTATAAACATGAGGGCATGTCTAGTGCTCATCATCTACATACCCTGTTTTTGAAATATATAATCTAACAGTGTGGTTCATGCAAAAAAGGAAAAGATTCAACCATTGCTCCGAAACAAGACGTCCTAAATAAAAATCCTTCGCTTTTCCAGTAAGCTTATCTCTAATTAAAGAAAAGTAATTCAATTTACTCCTAACGATCACCTTTGGCTTCATATTCCTTTAATAAGACAACAATAAAATAAACGCATCTTATGAACAACATTAACAAAGTCAACCCATAAATATAGCATCTGTTCCGATTACACATTTTAAACCAGTACCACATAAGGAATATTGAAAAGAATTTACAAGTTGTGCCACTTACTTACCACTGTATTCACATACTTCGCGCAATAACAATTCATAAGTAAGTAGTCAAAAAGGATTGCCCAGAGTTAGTCGAGTTAAGACTATCCTGTGCAGTGATATCCGAGGCCCGATATCGTTAGCACAACTCTACTGGGTTAGTCAAACCCCGACCATCTATGGTTCAAGCAATCCCCGGAATCACCCCTAGATTCCGTTCGGGCCTAGTTTACCATTTATGGTTCCCATTAGATGATCCTGTTACCCCGATGTGATACTACTTAGATCGTCGTCGCAAAACAAACACAGCGGTTACCAAAGCAACAAAACTTGACCATTCTTTCCCATAGAACTAGGCAAATTCAACCTAAATTGTAGGCAACTAACAAAACAAAACCAGGGATTTGTTTAGTCATAGTAACATAAACTACCAAATTCAGCAACTAACACAACAAAACCCACGGATTTGTGTTATCATAAAAGATTAAAATAAAACAGTACACCATAAAGGATATGGGTCAAAAACACATCATCTACTCTTTAAAAATTCTACAAAGCAATTAGAACCATTAACTAATAGAACATTAACTAGGACAACCCTAAATCGATTAGATAATGGTAACCCTAAAACGATTAACTAATGACAACCCTAAAACAATTAAGCCACCGGAAACCCTCAATTAAAAAATACCATAGAACCTTTAACTAATGACAACCCTAAATCGATTAGATAATGGTAACCCTAAAACGATTAAACAATTAAACTATTAAACATCACCATTAACTAATTCTATCCCTAATTCGATTTACACATTTAAACAATTAAAATCAATTTGATAATTGCTTACCCTAACCCCTAATTAAAATTAACCCTAAAATCGAATACATGACTACTTACCCTACCCCAAACCATTATAATGTAGAATCGAATGTCTAATTCATACAAATGATTCGCTCCGATATGTGTCTACTTGTTCGCGACTTATTATGTTGTAGATTTGAAAGCATCGAGACTGTTGTAGATATGAAACTCGACTGGGTGAGGAGAGAGAACAAAAAGCAAAGGAGTGAGGAGTGAGAGGAGTGATATAGAGTATAAAGTGTGTGTGGTAAATAAGTATTTCGTGTAAATTTAGTATAAATTTGGTGTAAGTATTTTTAAAAGATATATTCAAAAGACTTTATTTGGTGTAAATTAAGGGAAAGAAAAGTGTACCAGTAAAAAGACTAAGAAGATTTGACTTTAGGGAATAAAAAGATGTGGTGCCCGAGTCGCCGCAAAAAAATATTCATATGTAATTCTAGTCGCCCAAGAATACATCTGGTATATTACTGATTACAGTGTATATATTGTAATTAAGTATATACGTGTATTATTAGTATATGCCACAAATACCAAAAATATAAATTAAAGTAAAGTGTACTACATACCTAACCAGTCGCCCAAGTATAAACAATAATGGACACATACGCCCAAGATATATGTACTATAAAAGAATAAAAAAAGACCATACTTTTTTAGGAAAAGGACAAAATCATGAATTCGCCCAAGTTTTGTGGGCCTATTCGCCCAAAAAATGTGTATAGTACCATGTACCATGATGGTACATGGTGGGCCCAACAATAGGGACATGTGTCAAAGGATTAGCACTTACGCCCAAACATTTTGGGCTACCTCCGCCTCTGGGGCATATGAAGAAAAAAAAAAAAATTTGGGTTGTTAGGGGTTGATACATGTGTACCTTTGGGGTATTTTTTGGATTTTCCCTATTGGGAGACGGCTCCAGTTACCATATTGGAAAAAATCACCCATGTATCTTATCAAGTGGTAGTGGTCCCCACCTCATCTTTAACCCACCCGTACACCAAAAATCCAACCTCTGTATGAACACAAAAGGCATACAACACGACATCAATATTTAAAGAGCTTTTATAACAGAAAAACTCACCAAAGCCAACTAAACCATACTCTTCAAAGCCACAAACACACATACACATAGAGAGTGAGAAAAATACAAAAGGGTGTGAAGCAAGACGAAAAAGAAGATCAACAGCTTATGGTGCAACTGTTTCCCGCCAAGCAAAGTTATTTCCGGCATTGAAATTGTTCTCTGTTTCGTATAAACTACAATTAAGGTAACTCATTTTATCTATTCATGTACATACTTTATGGTTAATGACGATGTCAGTTGCAAGATTTCAGTTACAGATTAATGCTTTAATCATCCAAGTAGCGAATTATTGAATTAAGGTTAATCAACATGGTCTTTTTCTTATTGAGTACGTGCTATCATACGTTTTAAGCGTAGTGATAATCATAGAAAGATTACTGTCATTGGAAAATAGGATGTCTTAACCACTAGACGAACGTATTTCCAGCACGATCTTTGGGCATTCTTACGGTGTCACATCATCGTGATCATTATTCATTAGGAAAAAGGACTAAAATCTATAAGTATCTATTTTTTTTCATGCCTCAACTTTAATAATAACAATAATAACAACAATAATAATAATAATAATAATATCTGATCCCTCACTGGGATCTATATTTCTTTTGTGTTCAATATGGGTCCGTTGAATAGTTCTTTTTTCCATTAGTTTATATATCATGCTATTATATGTATATTTAATAAAACTTGCATCTTTGTATATTTTTTCAAAACATGCTTAAAAATCATTGTATATTATATATTAAAAACTTATGTTTTAAAATAAGAAAAATGATTTGCATAACTAAAATTCATGTCTAAAGATATGCCTAACTCTAAGATTACGAGATATGACAAGATTAATAGTGAGGATTATGAAAGAGAAAATATGTATTCCACATGTCATATGATAAATTGTTTAGACATAAATTTAGTCATATAAATTAGAGCTTTCTATCATTACTTTTTAAAAAATATACAAAATATATAAGTTTCATTGATTATATATGCAAATATTATATATGCAAATCACCCATTAAATAAAATAGTACAGTAAATATTATTATTGAATTTGACGTTGTCATAAAAAGAGAAACATAGAAAATAGTTATCTTTGTATTATGAATGGTGTCCATATCTTTACCAAAAACAGAAAAAAAAAAATAAATTTTAATATAAATGGTGTCCAAACTTTAACAAAAAAAAAAAAAAAAAAAAAAAAAAAAAAAAAAAAAAATGAATGGGGTCCATACATTCCTAGGAGACGGCTCTTTCCACCATATTGGCAATATCCGACGTGTCACCATATGTCCATGTCAAGTGGCGGTGGTCCCATTTTCAACCCACCCATCGCCAAAACCAATCCCCGTATAAACAAAGATGGTCAACATAAAAATTCCTTTTTTCTTTTTCGTGAAAGATGAAGTTTTATTATTAAATATTGGATTCGATTACAAATTAGATACTCCGTAAAAGCTATCAAAGACACACCTTTGGACATTTATAGACAAATTGTAATACCAAAATTTTATAAAGTACGACTTAGAATGTACCTTTCGCGATTTAGGTACTTATAAGATGCATGCTTTGAATAAACATAAAAAATAAACATGTTTCAGTTAAAACAGTTTCAATCATACCCTCCTTTTGTACCATCTTTAATTTTTCTATGCATAAATATATACAACTTCCCCGTAACAAAAATTGACAGAAAATGTCCGGATTTTAAAAAGTATAACTAGGGGTGGAAACAAGCTGAGCCGAACCCGAGCCTGTCAGAGCTCGAGCTCGGCTCGTTTATATATATAAAGCTCGAGCTCGGGCTCGAACTCGCTTCGAGCCTCATAATTTGAACTCGAGCTCGGCTTGGGCTCGACTAACTTATATAAAGTGTTGAAGAATTGAAGGAATAAAAAGGCTTGTTAATCACACTAGGCTCGAGCTCGTTTATACATAATTATATGTATAGAAAATGTATATAAATTTATTTTTAAGGCTCGTTTAGGCTCGCGAGCCTAATCGAGCTTTACATATAAAGCTCGGGCTCGATTATTAAACGAGCCAAAACTTAGGCTCGAACTCAGGCTCGAGCTCGTTTAAGCTTTTTACCTATCCAATCTCAAGCTTTTCATAAGTGACTTGGCTCGTTTCCACCCCTAAGTATAACTTATACCATATTCTTTGTTTTGAGTTTCATTTTGCCATACTTATTTCGTTATAAGAGTAAATTGCAAAAGTTATCCTCGTGATTTGGCCAAAGTGCATGTTTAGTCCTTATCCTTTAGAAAGTGCAATGAACATACATGTGAGAAACTTTGAGCTGTAATATTTGTCATCAACTGAAATTACTTAAGAACATGAAGAACACAAAAATCAATTAACTAAAACTAGCAGGGTACCCGTGCGTTGCAACGTGTGATTAAAGTTAGGCGCCAACAAAATGACAATGATGAATTGATTAACTAGAGAAAAACAATGATCTCGTTCTAACTAAGTTCACCCGTTTTTACCTGTTCCGACTGGTCCTCTACGTTTCGTTTTTTGATGGCTTTTATTGGCTAGTCAAACCGATGGCGACTCCGGATTCTGGCTGAACCCGTTGGCCCGGTTTTCAAAATTATATGTACCGTCAACTTGTTAGCATATAAATTGTATAAAGCTCTCTATGTTAATTAGTTTGTATAATGTGGCTATGTTTGGCGACACATAGCAGTTGGCAATAGCAGTAAGTTGTAAGCAGTAAGCAGTAGTTGTTTATTTAAAAAACGTGTTTTGTAACGTAGCTGTAGCAGTAATTATAAAGTGTAAAATTACGAAAAAGGTCATATGCACTTTAAAATAAAATAAATGATTAAAGAAATGAGGGTATATATGTAATTTCAGTATCCAAACGCTTGGAGCAATTCTAAAATGCTTATTCAAGAAGCATTTAGATTGGAGCGCTTACACAATATTTAAACGCTTGTTGAAGTGTTGCCAAACAAGCTTTTCATCTAAAATGCTTACCGCTTGTCGCTTGTCGCTTCTAAACGCTTTCAAATGCTTGTTGCTAAACATGACCCGTGTATAATAGCATGTATTTTTATTTTAGGGATGTTTTAAAAATAACATTAATTAGTTTATACTTGTACCATAGATGTGTGTTTAATTGTTTTGTACCAAAGCTCTATTGGTTGTACATCTTAATTTTAAGTTTTTTATTCTTTAATTTTCAGATTTTAAAATGTGTGTATAATTAGTTTGTATTAAAAACTTTATAAATTGTATATCTTAATTTTTAGTTTTTTAGTGCATTTAATGTTGTATGCTTTAATTTTTAGATTTTAAAATGTGTGTTTAATTGATTTGTACCAAATGCCTTATAAGTTGTATATCTTAATTTTAAGTTTTTGAAAGGAGAGGTGCTCTCTCTAGTATATATAGTATAGATATAGATTTTCTGTTTTCAATTCGAAAATTATCAATAATGTAATTGTATATCATAAATTTGTAAAAATAATTTACTTTTCATAACACTCACACAAAACAAACCCAAATCCATTATCATCTCTATCAATTACAAACCTAATAAAAACTCAATCATCTTCAAAATACACAAATACACAACAAACAATCATGTTTGTTATAAAAAAATCTCACACAACACATACCTAACCTATATGAACCAAAAAACCTGGATTTAAGACCCCATTCAACAAATACACTCATGAGTCCGGCGGAGGTGGAATTCCGCGTTAGTGGCGGAATCCGGCATAGCAGCGGTGAGGAGGTGGAATTTGGCGAAGGCGTAATAATTCAATTGAGGGTTTTAGGGATTTTGAATATTTATTAGGGTATTTAGGTTGTGTGTACTTGCTAATAAGTTGAGAAATTAATTGTTTGTTATTGGGCTGAACATGAATGATGATATTTAGAGCAACAATTCCGATACGACCCGTTAAGGATTTATCGATAGTATGCAACACTTGAAGCGGGCGCAAGCTACTTAAGAATATTAGAGAAGAGAATACCGGATATATTTATTTGACAAAACTATGATTTCATTCATTATAATGGCTCGGTATATATACCGGTTGGGATAACCCTTACAATGATAACACCTATCATATAATGACTCAAACAGACCTACTGTGGCTCGGTATATATACCGGTTGGGATAACCCTTACAATGATAACACTTATCCTATAATGACTCAAACAGACCTACTGTGGCACTTATCCCACTTTGACACCTATTGTGGCACTTGTCCCACTTTGAAACCTACTGTGGCACTTATTTTAAACATAATAAACTATGACACATATCCTAACCATGGTTGTAACAAATTCATTACGTAAAGTGTTTGCGATATATGATGATGCGTGTCCAAAGTTAATAGATTTTAAGCGAGGGTACGATATACATGCCATCAAATCAAACAGTGGGAAGGTGGAAATCAAGTATGGGGATTCAGGATTAGGTCTATAAGTCTTCACAAAACGCGATATCTTAAAAAAATCGAGCTTGAAACATCACTCGATGCATTAATGTCATGTTTGAGCAGCAGTTGATTATGGGAGGAATTACGAAGGAATAAGATAGGTTAGTGACACTGTGACATTGTAGGTAAGAGGATAGAGAAAGGAAGAATTAAAAATTAGACACTGGTCACTTTTTGTTATTTTCTGTACTTAATATTTCTTTTTTCTTATTTGTGTGTATTGAAATTTCAAATTTTGATTATTGTGTGTATTTTGTGACCATTTTATCTTCATTTTTTCTAAATTTTGAATGGTAAAATAGTCATTTTACATGGCAGAATAGTCACAGACTACACACAATAATCAAATTTTTTAAAGTTCAATACACACAATAAGAAAAAGAAAAGTTTAGTACACACAATAACAAAAAAATGACAAGTATGATACATTTTTAAGCAATTAATCTTAAAAAATTTAGATGGAGGTAAGGCAGTAAGTGTGGGAGGAAGAAAGAATGAGTTAATAACACTTTTGATAAAAATATTTCTAGTAGTAACTATTGGATAATACTAGATTATAAGGCTCGGCCTAGTTATTGCACTTAACACACACAGGGCATAGTAATTTGGATTAGGACTCCAAACCATCATCCTGTCCTTGGTTTGCAACCTCTTATTTACAATTTTACATTAAGGCAAAGAATGAATGAGTGCCTAGGAACAGTTTGTGAATACCCGACCAACTTATGCCATTTCCCAACCCCTTTTTTTTTTTTTTTTTTTTTTTTTTTTTTTTTTTCTTTTTTTTCTTTTTAATATCACTCATATCTTCCTAGGAAATTGTAACAGAGTATGAATTTAGAATTTTTGACACTGCTAGTGAAGTTTATGTTTATCTGTTTCATGTAATGTTAGAATTGGCATACTAACAATTTCAATGAATGGATCATGCCAGTCCGCAGGCCATTGCCATCCACCATTTTGAATCTTATAATGACACAAAAGTTAACCAATTATAATACACACACAAGCAAGTTTTATTTTATTTTATTTTATTTTATTTTTTTTTGCATTGATTACTAAACTCTGCTGACGTGGGTTTGGTTCTCTGTTTCGTAAAACCACAGCTAAGTTAACGCATCCCATTTATATACCCTTGTATATATTAAAAAGGTAATGACATTCCAAAGTTGATATATTTTGGTTGCAAGAGTTTTAATGGCAACAAATAAGGTTTTACATCTTCATGTTATCCGGAGAGGGGAGTCTCTCAGATGTATGCTAGATGTATGCTTAACAAGGGTATCCCGTGGTCTCCATTCATTTCTAGGGCCACCCCAAGATGTGTACCTAGTGAGGTTTGAAATTGAGACATCTTACGGTCTAGCCGTAAGGCACTTGAGATCTTCATAAGAGGTCAATTGTATTGGGATTAATCTCAATCTTACCTGCTTTCTACCCATTTAGAGGGTGAAACCCGAAAGTCAAAGGTCAACATAAAAAGTCAACTCATGTGTAACTGCCAAATAGCAGTTACAACAAACAGACACAACCATTCGAAGCATCACAACCATTCAAACACACCTTTTCATTTAGTATATATAGAATAGATCCTGTAAAACTTATAACTTGATGACATACTTATTACTTCAATTTATATAAAGCATTTCATTGAACGTATCGTGTATTTGGTATATTGTGACTACGTTAGACCATAGATCCAACGTTGAGGCCAACAATTGGTATCAGAGCAGTTTGGAATCATCTAACCAAATCATCATATACCAAGGGTTCTATTTTGCCCTGAATCGAAAAACAAGAATTCCCAGAAAACTCGGTATATATTTTTCTGCAAATACATCATTCGAACCACAATCAAATTTAAAACAATCATTTTGTGATTCAGAAAAACACCATTAATTCTTAGTCGCCTCGTAACTTAGTTACCGGCATCAAAGAAAAGGCGTTTTTGCAATTTTTTTTCTTTTTACCTAGAGAAGAAAACAACACCAGGGAACACAATATACCGATTCAGAAACAAGAACCACCATACCATCATTAACACGACAGGGTCATCAAAAAGGGAAAAATAAAATTGATTCACAAAGGAACAAACACACCTGTTGTATCCAAAGAATCAAACACTCTTTCGGATTTTCTTGAATCATCACTTGATTCAACATATACACGGAAGAATCCCACAGGATCAACCGGCGTTCGCAACAAGAACACCATCCGTGAAGAGAAGGTTAACCAAAAGCCAAGGATACTCGGCGGTCAACCATCAAAAGAAACCAGAAGAACATAGCAGTTACTGGGTCTCATCAAAGAGAGACTTTTTTTTATTATCTCTTGAAAGAGATAACAAAGAAAAAAGAGGCGCAACATAATAACGCATAGGGCACACATCGAACCACAAATAGGGCTACGGGTATTTACCCCCCCAGGTTCCAATTTCTTGCAAATCCACCCTTCTATTTTATATAAATTATACTTAGTATATTTAGTTTGCAAAACTAGCATATAGTATAGTTTATTTATTTATTTTTGATAAGTACTTAATATACCACTTAGTATCTTATCATATTTTATCTTATAATAACCTAGTGTATTTACGCTGCTTTTTATAATTAGGAATAACTTTTAAGGAGTAATTAACCTTAGGTTTATTTCACTTTGAATTCATAATCTCCGAGGATAGTTTATATTTTAACTAATCCTATAGGTTTTGATTGTCGCATTAGACACAAAACATTAGAAGCGCGCACTATATTTTAACACATCCCGTGTTAGAATTTTAGGAGATTAACTAGTCATTATCACTTTAAGAAATGACTAAAGGTGGAGACGATGGAAAGAAGGAGGTTAGTATACCTAATACTACCCCTCAATTCCAATGCCCGATATTGAAACCCGCGAATTACTCACTATGGGCAATTCGAATGCAAATTATTTTAGAAGCAAATGGGTTATGGGAAACGATAGAGCCATTAGACTCAACTCAACCCGATAAGAAAAAAGAGAAAACTGCTATTGCATACCTTTACCAATCCTTACCCGAAGATCAATTACTTCAAATAACAAAGCACAAAACCCCGAAAGCAATTTGGGAGGCTTTGAAAACTAGACACTTAGGCGAAGAAAGAGTACAACATTCCGATCTAAACAATATTCCGATCTAAACACTATGACACTTGAAGAAGCAATTGGTAGACTTAAGACCTATGAATAAAGGATTAAGTTTAAGAAAGGGAAACAGGAGAACAATCAAGAGAAATTGATGTTCACACGACATGAAGGTAAATGAAAGCATTTTAAAAGACGTGGTAGTGGAAGACATAAATTCTCACACGATAAAAACTACGAGAAATTTAAAGGAGAAAGAAAAGAGGGAGAAAAACCTCATAACAACTTCAAAAGATCAAACTATGATCTTAGCAATGTAACTTGTTACAAATGCAACAAGAAAGGACATCTTGCAAATAAGTGTTATGCCAAGACAAACACTAACGTGCAATCTAATCTTGTCTAGGAGGACTTAGAACCTACCTTATTAATGGCAATTTTAGAAGAGCCACTTGTAAAAGAAGTTGAAGACCAAAATGTCTCACTACACGAAGAGGTAGAAACAAAAGAGACAAATATGGATAGTCTATGGTATTTAGACAACGGAGCTAGCAACCATATGACTGGAGTGAGAGAACACTTCAAAGAATTAGATGAGAAAGTTAGTGGAAAAGTGAAATTCGGAGATGGATCTCACATAGAAATCAAAGGCAAAGGTTCAATTCTAATAGAACGTGATGACGAGAAACAAAGAATTATTTCACACGTCTAGTACATCCCAAGTCTGAAAAGCAACTTATTGAGCCTTGGTCAATTCACCGAAATAGGTTGTAAAGTTGTAATGGAAGATAATGAACTACGACTTTATGACATGGATGACAAAATCTTCATAAAAGTAACTAGACAAAGAAACAGTCTATACAAAGCAAGTCTGAGAATAGGCACACCTGTTTGCTTACTAGCAAACTTGAAAGATAACACTTGGTTATGGCACGCAAGACTAGGACATCTCAACTTTGAATCATTAAAATCTATGACTCAAAGGGAGCTAGTTCAAGGAATACCTGCCATTAAACATACAACACAAATCTGTGATGTTTGTTTAGTTGGTAAACATAGTAGAGCACCATTTCTAAAGAAAGCCAAAACCAGATCAACCTCACCCTTAGACTTAATATACGGAGATTTATGTGGACCAATCACACCACCAACACCATCTGGAAAGAGATATATATTCTTGTTAGTCGATGATTATTCAAGATATCTGTGGGCATATTTCCTAGAAACGAAAGATCAAGCATTTGATACTTTCAAGGAATACAAGAACACGATAGAAAAGGAGTTAAGGACAACATTAAAGATGTTTAGAACCGATCGTGGTGGAGAATTCACATCAAATGAATTCACACAATATTGCAAAGACAATGGCATATCACGACAACTCACCCCTCCTTATTCACCACAACAGAACAGAGTAGTTGAACGAAGAAATAGGAAAATTATGTCTACAACTAGATGTATGATGAAAGCAACTAACATGCCACAAGATTTTTGGGCTGAAGCTGTTAGACATGCAATATACATCTTAAATAGTGTTGCTACAAAAGCACTACAAGATATTACTCCATATGAAGCTATTAAAGGAAGAAAGCCAAACTTAGAACATCTAAGAGTTTTCGGCTGCATAGCATATGCAAAGGTACCATCACAACGCTTAACAAAGCTTGATGATAGAAGTAACAAGATGGTATACTTAGGCAATGAACAAGGATCAAAAGCTTATAGATTATTTGATCCAACAACACAAAGGATATGTGTTAGTAGAGATGTGAAGTTTAAAGAGGATGAAGCATGGGATTGGAAGGATTACATGAGTGAACACACTAATGACGAACCTGAATGGATTGACTTCAGAATAGAAAACCTTGAAGCCACAAATGAACACCATGATCTTGATATCCAACCAAATGACGAAGACAATAACTTTCCCAATAATGATGATGATGATTACATAACATCAACAACAAGCTCACCCTCACAATCACAAACACTTCACACACCATCAACAATTTCATCACGAGTAAACTCTCAAGTTACACCAATCAACTCAATACGATCAACCTATCAGAGTGATAGTGGTTCAACATCAACCACAGCTTCACACTCACATTATGATAACACACCTATAAGAGGTTTCAGAACCTTGAGTGATTTATATGAAGACACTGAGAGATTATTACTTGCTGAAGATGAACCTAAGAATTACAAGGAAGCATCAAACGATCAAAAATGGATCGAAGCAATGAAGGTGGAGTTAGATTCTATCAATAGAAATA